>VIAB01009951.1:44440-86288 GCA_009801035.1 Oophaga pumilio | reverse complement strand
TACCACTAACATGAAGTACAATATGTCACTAGAAAACAATCTCAAATCATGAAGATCCGTTGAAGCGTTCAAGAGTTACAACCTCATGAGGAGACAGTGGTCAGAATTTTAAAAATTGGCCCGGTCATTAACGTGCAAACCACCCTCAGGGGTAAAGGGGTAAATGAAGTATATACAGTGATGCTTAAAAATTTGTGAACCGTTCACAATTTTTCTAAATTTCTGCATAAATTTGACCTGGAACTTCATCAGGTTTTCACACAAGTCCTAAACGTCGAAAAAGAGAGCCAGGTCAAACAAATGAATCAAACATATTAGACTTTTTCATTTTTTTCAAAGATGAAAACAAACTGCTTGCTTCACATCTTCCCATAACATTTCTATACGGTTAAGGTTAGGATTCAGAATAAAACTAACTTTATTCTTCTTTAGCCATCGTTTTGTAGTACAACTTGTTCGCTTTGGATCATTGTCTAGCTGCATGACCCACTTTCTCTTGCAATTCAGCTCATGGACAAATGTCTAGACCTTTTCCTTTAGAATTTACTGGTATAATTCAGAATTCATTGTTCAATCAATGATGGCAAGCTGTCCTAGCAAAAAGAAAAACTGGCTGAAATCATGAAACTGCTACCACCATTATGTTTCACAAATCGTGTGACTTTTTAAAAAAAATTTCTGTAATGCAGTGATTTTCTTTCTTCAAGCATAACACTTCTTATTTGAACCAAAAAGCTCCAGTTTTTTCTCTTCTATCCACAAAACAATGCTCTAATAGTCTTCTGTATGTCTATGTGATTGTGATTATTAGCAAACTGCAATGTTCTTTTTGGAGAATAGTGGCTTGCTCACCATGCACACTATTGTTTAGGTGAGTCGATGCTGTGAGAGATCAAAGGTGACCAGCACAGCTGCACTATTCCGGGATAACAAATCGGCGCCCACTCCAGGGACACGGGTGCCAAGCCATATGAAAAAATGTTAAGTAAATGTCCAGATCCACTGTGCGAAGAAAGGAGAGGCACTCATAGTCCATTCTAATGTTCTTTATTGTGGATTTACATAAAAATAAAAGCAGGAGAGCTTCTAGTGGAGAAGCAATGAATGATGGCTATTTCGCGCTGATTTGCACTTCTATGGGTCCCGTAAATCCACAATAAAGGACATTAGATGGGACGGTGAGTGCCTCTCCTTTCTTCGCACAGTGGATCTTCACACTATTGTTTAGTATCCTTCTGATGGTGGGCTCATGAACATAAACATCAGCTAATATGAGAGAAGCCTTTAGTTGCTTAGAGGTTACTTTTGGTTCCTTTGTGACCTTGTGGACTATTAATATGTATTACTCTCGGAGTGATCTTTGTGGGTCAACCACCCCGGGGACAGTAATAATAGTATTAAATTTCCTCTATTCGTACACAGTCTGACTTTGGATTGACTCTTTTGAGATGATTTTACAATCTTTTCCAGCCTGATAATCATCAATAATTTGCCTTCTGAGGTCCACAGAAATCTCTTTTGTTTGTGGCATGATATACTTCCACAAATATGTGTTGTGAAGATAAGGCTTTTATAGATCCCGGTTTTCTTTTATATAAAACAGGTCACCCACTCATACCGGATTGTTATCCCAGTGATAGAAAACACCAGTCTCTAATTTCACCTTCAATATCTGCTAGTCTTAAGGTTTAACATGCTTTTGACACTCACAGACATGAGATATTGGTTCATGTTCCTCAGTTAAAAAAATGACAATGTAATATTTTTGGTTCATTTGTTTTACTTATTTCTCTTGATCTACATTTAGGACTTTGTGAACATTTGTTGTATATGTATGCAAAAATATGACATTTTGTGAAGGGTTCACAAACATTCAAGTATCAGTGTACATCTGTATTTTGGTCATGGAAACTTGCTGAGATAGCTGGTGAAAAACACGATGGGTAGTAAGTTACAAGCAGGAAACATATTAATAACTTACTATAAGGTTCTCTAAATTTCCAAACTTAAATAATCTATTTTATAATTGTGCTATATTGTATGCAAGGGTTAACATTTCTTAGGTCAACTCAGTAATGAGTTTACTCAACACAGGTAGAGTAAAAATAATTAGAAGAAGCAGCAGTCAGAGTCCCATCTTTAATCATTGTTGCATGTAAAAGAAAATGATTCTTAGTACTTACTTTCCCAGAGTTCTTTTATGTTCACAGGACTCAAGGCTGCTTTGCATTTTGAATATGTTCCATCAACTTTAAAAGCATCATTCCTGTAAAGACTAAAAGTTGAGATGCAGGAGTCAAAGTGGCACTTTGTTATCAAGGCACAGTAAAGATGTATTCTTTGTGGTCACTGTTAGACACATTTACATTTTAATCAGTTCTCATAAGCTTTTGAACGTGATAAGACTATGGTCACTCTAAGTAGCCCTCAACATTAAAATGTAAATTATTTCAGATATCAGAAGTAGCTATGGGGTGGTAGATAATAACGTATGATACATTAAACATAAGATATAGTTGAGAAGTTATTTTAAACTTCTAATTTGTAGAGAACAAAACACTTCTCCAGCAATAACATCAGCTGATATGGCATCTGCGATGGGAGATAAAGTCACCTGTGAGTGACTGATTATTGGCTGTTCTTGTGTCATGTGGTAGGAAAGAAATGCTGAAGAATGAAAGAGGTGAGTAAATGTTGTGGTGATCGGCTGACAATCTAATTTGTACTGGGTCTCAGGATCATCCCAATTGGCCAATTCAAGGAAAATAAAAATTGGGTATATTAGATATGAACATGCCCAATCCTTTATTCCACAGGGATAAGTCCACCTTCACAAATCATGAGACCTATACCTAGCACCAGACTGCAATCACTTCACGCTAGACTATAAATCCTTTAGCCATCAACGTGGGTACAAGATGAAGTAAGTGCACTGGTTCAAAAGTTTTGTTATGAATAAGTGCCAGATTAAAATTTGACTAAGAACGTTAAATTTACCTATTTTCTTCTGTATGCCATCCACGCGAGAGATGTTTTTTGTTTAAGGGAACAGTTATTTGGTCTTTTGCAATCCAGTCATCTACAGGGATACAATATGAGTGTAAACAGTAATGTATGCATTAATTTTATGGATCAGCAAAATGTGCTGTTATTTAGATAAAATATGCCTATTGTCCATTTGAAAAGATATCAGATTGTGTTTTATATTTATTTATATTTATAAAACGCAATCTGAAATATTTTCAATTGGACAATAGGAACACAGAGGAAGGTCTAACGTAGACCAAAATGTTTATGAAGCTTTATTGTTGGATTGCATAATAAACAATTCATTTTTCACGTTTTCTTACGTATGTATATCAGGATGGGTCCAAAATGGGAGACATATATACCAGGATAAGGGACATACATACCAGAATGGGAGATATATATACCAAGATGGGGAACATATATACCAGGAAGAGGGAGATATATAGCTGGAAAGGGCCCAGAATGGGGAACATTACTACGTAATGCGGGATGGAGAGACACATAAATCCTTGAAGGATTTAGAATGCTACTATGGCCCACATATCTGACCAACATGCAGGTCCCAGGCTCAAAGTATGCTCCGAGACCCATCGCACTCTAATCACGCCAATGGGTGTCACCCATTAGTTGAGGCAAGTCTAGTTAGCCATTCATGAAAATTTAGAAGAACACAACCTGGAAAAAACCTACCTTGCATACAAGTCTAAGCAACTCCATTGTGTTTAGTTACAATTAAAAAAAACCCGGTTTCTCAAAAAATTCCTTTCATTTTTAATTTATTTTGCACACTGTACACACCACTGTACATGTAAATAGGATGCAATTACAGTATGTGACAATTATATTTGCTGCTGAATGTATGCTATGTGTTCACTGCATCTATTAAAACAGCTTTGTAAGATTATAATATTGCTGGCGATTAATAGAACTAGAGATGGCATATTGCTAATGGGGGCATAATGGTTTCTAAAGTAAAATCCCAGTCCCATAAAATAACCCAACTCAAGGTCCTCTCCTCATAGTATTGACCTTCCATCAGCGTCTATATTTTGTCTAAGTGGTGGGAGATAAAAAAAAGCTTTTCGTTTTCACAGTTCCAGGCTGTTTTGTATTTGGTGCACATCCTCTCTCCATAATCTAAGTTCAGGAATTAGTCTGAAACATCTAATATGTTATTATTATTATAAGTCCAGGTACCTCCAAATGGGGATACAATTAAAATGTAAGCGGAATACAGTTACAATACAATGTGATGTTTCTGCTAAATTACTAAATTTCCACTCACTCTCATGAGTAAATCCATCTTTTCGTTCATGCAAGCATTCATGTTGCAGTTTAAGATCCCATAAATGTTCTTTAAGGCTGTAGTTTTCTTCACTCAAATGGTGGCTTTGGGTCCTTAATCTTCTACATTCATTCCTAAGCTGGGTAATTTCCTTCTGAAGATCTTCTTGGTAATTTTCGGGATGTGACAATCTAGATGATGTCTGACTAATCTGTAATTAAATGCAACATATATACAGAAACAATAATAGTAATAATAATATGATATTATTGTTGATAATATAATACATTTATAGATTGATATTAAAAATACTGGTATTCTTTTATTAGTTAAAAATGTTATCCCACGAACAAAGTACATTTTAATCAATAGATCTTGGAATAATAATAATTTCCGCAATTGGATGTGTTAAAAAAAATGTTCCTGTGCTGAGATAATCTTATAAATGTGCCTGTGCTGTGTACTGTGTAATGTCTGTGTCTGACTATACAGGAACATGGTCTAATCATATCCCAACTCCTGGGAAGGGGAGGAAGCAAAAGAGTATACAGACATTACAGCACGTGATTAAAGCTGATTCTATCAGGTAAAACATTTATAGCTGCGGGTGGATCTCGATTCCACCCATTGCTGTTCCGGGCACTTGTCAGCTGTTCAAAACAGCTGACATGTGCTGGAAAAGATGTGGGCTCACCGCCGGAGCCCACATCAAAGGGAGGGTGTCCGACATCAGCGTAAATGTACGCCCGATGTCGGAAAAGGGTTAAAGGTAATCTGTCACCAGGATTTTGCTACCTCATCAGTAGGGACAAAGACCTTGATTTAGCGATGTACCACTTACTGAGTTAACTGCTGTCATTTTGACAAAATCACTGTTTTCCAAATGGCAGATCTAGCAGTTATCTGAATGTTACGGAGAATCTGTTAGCAGGTTTTGCTATTTAATTTAAGGACAGCATGATGTAGGGGTTAAAACACAGTACTCAACGTTGTGTCACATGTCTGACAGTCTGGTGTTTTTTAGTTAGACTAAAGCTTTAGTCACCAAGTGATTCATTGCGTGGACTACAAAAGCTACAGCAGCGTGTGAGCCCTAGTCCGACTCCACCCACTTCTGTGATGAGCACCTCACTGTCTATAGCTATGCACATATAGAGCCTGGTGTGGGCGGGGTTAACTTTCTCAGCTCTGCTGCATTGCTAAATCTAAAACTCTGATTGTGTGAGAATGGCTCCACCCAGTAATCTAAGTGATACATCATTCAGGATTCAGCGTCTCTTGTCTACATCATACTGTTCTCAGATGAGGTAGCAAAAACCTGCTTACAGATTCCCTTTAAGCTCTGTATATTTCGCCTACACCACTGATTGGCAGTGTTCTGGCCATATACTAATAGGATAATGTAGTGTAATAATAGGAACAACCAGCTCACCCCTGCTATATGACTGACATCCTCGGCAAAGGGAAAGCCACTTCTGCTGGACTCTGCGCTATTGGAGCCATGTACAGTGTACACAGGACGTTGCCAATCACTAATAATCTCCTCCGGCACTCGGACTGGAGCGTTCAGCTGCATAGAAATACATGCATCCGCACACTCCGCTCCTGAGTGCCGGCGGCAGTGCCGGGTATTGAGGTGCAAGACTCATGTGAGTTTCTCGCAAGTGTGACCCTGGCCACACAGCTCTTCATGAATCTGGAGTGCCTGACGAATGACGTGCACCCATTTGTTACAGTTCGGAGAAAATGGTGTGAAAATGCCAAAAGTCAACTCAGAGTTGCACCTAAATTTGGTGACTTTTCAAAACTTTTAAGTCAGAATTCTGATGTGAAAGCTTTGATGAATTGGGGCCTTATTCAATAGTGAATCAAAGCACCAGATATCCAATGGGTGTGAACTACAGAGTGGATATAATGTGTGTGTAGTGAGACATCCAAGTAGAAAAGTAACATGTATAATGGGATGTGTTTAAGCTAAATTATTGTTAGCAAAATTCTGTCATTACAACTCTATCATGAAACCGCAAGAAAATTTTGTTTTGGTATGATTTAGTAATATTAAATATTTTATAAATTTTATGTTTTTGTTACAGTATTTTATTTATAATCATGTGAATTGCAGAAAGTGTATCCATCATGTATACTCCTAAACAGGGTTGCCAATAGTCTAGAAGTTTACAGTTTTCCATGAATGTGTTCATATAGGATTTATAGTTTTTAGACTTGTATTACTTGTAATCTCAATGATTTTATATGGTTATCTAATGTGCCCATAAAAAATGTTGTCCGTTTGTGATTTTTTGAGAAGCTGTCCAAAAAAAAATAAAAATCAAGTTGGCAACCCTGCTTGTAAATTATATATACACTTTTGCTCTGGAATCTTAGTATATTGGTCGAGGCAGCTAATCAAACTATTCTCTCTCCTCTTTCTTGAGGAGCATATGTACTATGTACGGTATATACAGTTGTGCTCAAAAGTTTACATAACCCGGTAGAATTTTTGCTTTCTTGGCCTTTTTTCAGAGAATATGAATGATAACATCAAAACTTTTTCTCCACTCATGATTAGTGGTTGGGTGAAGCCATTTATTGTCAAACTACTGTGTTTTCTCTTTTTAAATCATAATGATAACCCAAAACATCCAAGTTCCTTTTTGCTTGTATTATCCATCGTTATATTTCACTTTATCTCATGTATTGATTTTAAATTGTTTACTTTTTCAGACCAGCAAATTAATGTTAGCTAATTAGAAAACATCTGAGAACTACTAACTACTCACCTTGGTCGTTTTATGCCTTTAAATCTCTTTCCTTCCTGTGTCCATCTTATCAGACCAAGTCTAAGAGCGCGGGTAGCGTTGAAAACGCGTCCGGTTTTCTACCCTCTCACATCCCTTATCCCCAACTCACACCTGTGCCTGTAATGTAAATTTTTAGTGTGCCTGTGTATGTATAAATATATATATGTGTGTGTGTGGGTATGTATATTTATACATAGACACACGCGTCGGGGTTGCAGGATCTGACTTTTGTTCTGGATATATCCGGGTAAGACGATTTACTTAGAATGCGATAAGCATTTAGACACAGAATAAGACGTTATTACCTTTTGCGATAAGCATTCAGACACATAATAATATGCTATTATCCTCTGTGAGCCCCTATGTTTGGTGACTCTTTCGAATCCCGGTCCAGTGATTGAATTTTGAACCAAGTCAGATCTTATTATCTGTTTTTGACCTTCATAATAGCTGTAATTTGTTATATTGAATTTTATTGATATATAAGTGATATACAAGGTAATATTGTTGTTTAATAAAAATATATATTTTAATATTATGGGTTTCAGTGCTCCTTTGTCGTGTTGTATATAAGTCACATGAGTGTAGCATGTTAGAGAGGTAGAGTCTCCCAGAAGCAAACATGATCAGAGGATCAACAATTTGTTAGCAACTGCTTCTAAAAATTGTGGAATCATTTAAAAAAAAAGTTATAGTACACAACATAAAACAGACTTTCAATATACAATTGTTGTGAATATAATATACTTGCTTTCCCATTCTTGCGTTCCTTACATTTTACACAGCATGCCAACTGGTTTGGGATTGGAGTTGTTTTTACTGGTATTTATGCTGCATGTTACTGTACCTTTTCTGTAAGAACCTTTATTTCTTCTTGTGACTCTTTAAGGTTTTGAGTATATTCTGCTTTCAGTTTTGCAAATTCCTTTCTTTGCTGGGAAATTTCCTCATCTGCTTTTCCTAGCTCCAAAATAGCACTTTCATTAGCTTCTTGGAGGTCGGTAATTTGATTTTTAAGGTTAGCTGTGAGAAAATATAGAAAGTCATATAATTTAAAACATTCTTTGTAAAATTATGTGGAGATTCAGTAGCGAGCTACAGTATATTTGCTTTAGCCTTGACACTCTGTTAAAATTTGTATAGTCATTACTAATCAATGTTTGATGCAGTATTATTGACCTTACTTGTGTGAGCCATGTTTAATGCAGAGCCAGGGTAAAGTAATGATATGACTAACAGAATTTTTGTGAATGTAAAAGAAAAGGAATCTGCCATTGCATATTGTCATAGTATAAAGGTCTTTTTGGGGGCACGGACTGGCCGCTGAGTCTAGGCGTATGTACTTTAAATAAGGGCTGCTCTATTTCATAGTAAATATTCTGTAAAATCAATGGGGGACTTAAAAAGTGATTATTTTATTTTTACTTGACCATGCAGGGGTTTGATTACTTAGTTATACAGCGAGTGAATAAGTATTGAACACGTCACCAATTTTCTAAGTAAATATATTTCTAAAGGTGCTATTAACATGAAATTCTCACCAGATATTGGTAACAACCCATTCAATCCACACAGGCATGTGAACCCTGACCTGCACTATGGACACCCGGGGTACGTGACATACAAAGTCCTTTATAACCTAGTAGTGTGTAATATATTCACACCTATCCTTATTAACTTATACCAAATCTAGAGGTCAATTAAGAATATAACTGATTAAAAGAAAATCTTTAAAGTCATGTAACATGGGAAATTTATCAAGTATGGATTTCATACTGGATTTGGTGTTTTCACTGTTTATTTGTATTTATTTTACTTCCTTATGTAAGCTGGCCACAAGCGGTAGTTGTGTGAGTAGGCAGCCTCTTCCACGCCTGGGTCAATTACAGAAAATTGAGTGTTGTGGATGTGCATGTGCGACATTACTCCTGAATCTGCTGCCTCCACCATCAATTCTGATATACTTGGTGCAGTACCATTCCCTTTAACCCTTTCAATTGGGAAGCCAGACCAGTTCTTACAAACAATGTCCTATTTCAATCACAGGTAAACTGGTGAACAAGGAGCAACAGGTTGTGCATTCTACATTGCCCTTCATACAATACACCGGCTTCTTTCCCAGAGTTAAGGGTATGCCACACTAAACAATATCGCTAACGGGATCGCTAAAAAACGTCACTATTTAGCGATCCCGTTAGCGATGTTGCTGTGTGCGGCAGCTTCCGGCGACGAGCTTCCTGCTGGGATCTCGCTCGTCGCTGGAATCGTGCCGGACCCTTTTTTCTCGTCGGCGCTCCCGCTGGGTGAGTATGTAATCGCTGTGTGGCACCTTTTCTTAGCGATTTAGCGGTACTTTTGTACCGCTAAATCGCTAAGAAGATCGCTAACGGCGATAGCGCCGTTAGCTATATCGCTATGTGTGGTCCCACACTAGCGATATTAAAACGATCCCGCTAGCGATCTCATTAGTATGCGACGCTAACGAGATCGCTAGCGGGATCGAGTAGTGTGGCAGTACCTTTACAGTAAGCATTTTGTTTCCATCAATAGGTATGGCAAAGGAACGGGGCAAAGTTTGTAATGCCTGCATTTTCCTGGGTGTAGGGTCATACAGGTCCAGGTGTGTATCTATGACCCTATTGCCCTGTTTCCTTGCTTGGATTAATTCCAGGGGCCACTCTTAAGGGGCCTTCACACATAGCGATATCGCTCAAGCGTCACCGATATTGTGATGCAACAGCGTTATCGCTAGCGATCTTGCTACGTGTGAAATGTAGCGGTGACCGGCCCCCCCGCTGGCTATCGCTGATCGTGCTTGAATGCGCTGGTCCATTTTTCCATCGTTGGCGTCCCGCTGGCCAGCGCTAATCGCTGTGTTTGAAGCTTAAAAACTACGAGCGACCTCGTTAGCGACGCAGAGCTCAGCGACGCAGGCGTGACAAAGCTATGTTACAGGTCATGCCCCCTCTGCCCCTATTGGTGAGTACAGCGCTCCCAATGTGTGAAAATTGGGCGACACAACGCTGTAGCGCCTCCTTCCATTCTTTGTTCCTGTGCACTGTGGATGGTATTAACCAGTTTGACTTCTGCGTTCCCGTGTGAGTCGCTAAAGCGTTGATATTTTAACGGATTTCACACCGCGGTTGCTTCAGCGTCCCTGTCTGAATCACTATTGCGCTGTTATTCGTGGATTCATTTTATTCATCAAAGGACTGCTCTGTCTGCAATG
This sequence comes from Oophaga pumilio, assembly GCA_009801035.1. Classification (NCBI taxonomy): domain Eukaryota; kingdom Metazoa; phylum Chordata; class Amphibia; order Anura; family Dendrobatidae; genus Oophaga; species Oophaga pumilio. The sequence goes on along the minus strand of VIAB01009951.1, from coordinate 75,943 downwards.
TATGTTTTCCAATTTTAACGAAAGTAGCGTTCCCTTTTTAGTTTTCATTGTACCGAAAGTAGTGTTGGGGGGCCAATCAGTGCTGGGGGGCGTTGAAAGGGAAAGGCTGAAGCACGCCCACCGTGGTCGGAATCGGTTACAATAAAGTAGTGTGACAAATACTCAACAACCGTCAAGGTCGTTATGCAAATCGCTGATCTGTCTTGCGTCGTTGAGGAGATCGGACTGTTTGAAAGCTAATTAGCGATCCTGTAACAACGCACCAGCGATCTTTGCCTGGTCGGATCGTTATCGTGATCGCTGGGGTGTCGCTATGTGTGAATGTGAAGGTGCCTTTTTTTAGAGTTGTTGCTCCCCTTATCAGTACCCACAGCAGGGTGCTACCTTGTCCCAAAGTCCCCTTCTTGGTTTACAGTACGATTTCCAGACTTGTAATCCTTTTTCTTGCAGGAGTCCTCATTTGCCTGTGATGTCCTGCCGCCTTCTCTCCAACACTGCTCACTACGGGAACTAATCTCCTGTTTGTTCCCTGTCACTCCTCCCTCTCCCTGGCTGGCTAGGTGTTGACCCTCTTATCCCTAAACATAGGATCCTGTAGCCCAGTGGTAAATCTAAGGGAATATAAGGGAAGACACAGACCTCTTGCAGCCGGTGGTTATTACTGCAGACAACATAGTAAGCACATAACATTACTACAATATAATAATGTGATTGATGTCTCCAGGGGCGAATACGACAACCCAACCAACACTTACATAGCACCATCATATTCCACAGCTCTTTACAGACATCATCATCACTTTCCCCATTGGGGTTCACAATCTAATGTCTCCATCAATATGTCTTTGGCATGTGGGGGGAAAGCAGAGTAGCTGGAGGACGGGGAGAACATACAAACTCCTTGCACATGTTGTGCTTGGTGGGATTCTAATATAGGACCCCAGCGCTGCAAGGCTGCAGTGCTAACCACTGAGCCACTGTTTGCAATTAATATATCATTGCTAGGTACCAGCACAATAAATGAGCAGTTTACATCATATACATGTGGCATACCTTTTGTGTGAGCTACCCTATCATAAATGAGAAGGGGGTACATTAAGTCAATTTTGCCAGCACCATAATAAACAAATGGTAAAGCTAATAAATGCAATGAAGAAGTACATGAATAATAAAGGCTTTCCCCAGCAATTAAGTCTGATACAATACATCGTGATATAATAGATTATTACAATAGGTTCACTTTAAAAAGAGCTTAATTATTAAAGCATGCAAAAACAAGTTATCTTCCGCTCCCGTTACTTACAGATTCCTTTTTTGCGGGTGACAGTTTGATGAATGCAGATGTACATTCAAAATATATTAGTGCTCTATAACACATCATTTGGAAAAGCTCAAATGTTCTGGCTGATAAATTGTTCCTTCCAGATTTAACCTCTCCTGGCCTCCTAATAGCAGAACTAATTGCAAAATAAAGCAATCTTTGATTTTATTAAGGAACAAATGTACTTTGTTCTGTCGCAGCTCACTTACTATTAGGAACAGCAAATTGTTTTACAAACAAAATGTTACACTAGTTGTACGAGATGTAGTTTATATTGTTGAGAATATTAAATCCATTCCCAGGTATTTCACATTACTTGTAAGTGGGATGAATTACACTGTTAGCTTTATATCGAGTGGTAGATTTCTACTCGTGGGGATAATGATATTGACACATTCACTAAGCATGTTAGACATTCTGCTTTACCCCATTTCATGGTTGGTATATATATGAACGAAAGGTTAGACCCAAATAAATGGTGCACAATTTCTTATTCCTAGACCCCTTTTCTAGGTACTTTATAAATCTGCCGAAACAGATGTGAGAACGTTTATGAATACACTTTAAATTTCTACATTTTTTGTGAGATAGTATTTAACAATCTACGATAGTTACTTACAAATTTCTTTCTGAAGAACCAAAGGGGAGCATTTGTCAAATGATAATAATAAATCATGTTCCTTTCTTTCTTTGTCAAATGTCATAACCTGGAAAAAAGAAAACACATTAAAAAAAAAAAACAGAAAATGTCAAACAAGTGTTAAATGTGACTATTACAGTTTCCATTTCATACACTTTTTTTGCAATTATTAAAATGTATTCTAAAAAAGGTTAATGAGGACCTGTGTCACGATCCAATTTTGGATCTGTGGCAGATCTGGTTTTTCATATAACACTTTTTTCTTTCAGGCCATCGGGGGTTAATGTCTGTTTTTGACCCAGGTGGCCTGCTAGTGTAATTGCATTACTGCAGTGTTGCTGGGGTCAGCTGATGTAGGTGGTGACCACTTCCAACACCCTTTATAGAGTCACCTGATGCTTCAGCTGACTGTTGGTGATACAGGTCTTTCTGGAGACCAATCAAGCAGGAGAAGGAGCTTGCTGAGTGCAGTGGTACTTCAGCTATTACCTTGATCTTGTGACTTTATCCTGCTGTTTGAAGCTTTGCAGCAGAAAGCGAAGTGTGGTGTTTTTGTTGCTTTTACCCTTTGTTGTCTGTTCCTTTCCTTTTGTATTATTAGTGCAGTGGTGTGACTAGTGCTCTCACCGGCCTGCTCCCTACCTAGGGATTAGTGCAGGGCTTGTGAGGGTTAAAGGTATCCTGCTCGGTGACAGGGTGAAAGAACCCGTATAGGGACGATAGGGAGATCAATGCAGAGACTTAGGTGAGCGCAGGAGGTGTCCATTTCCCTCATTCCCTACCGCAGGGCCAACCATTGTAATTGTGTCCCCTTGTTTGTTTTGCGGTCTGGTGACCGACCAACCATCGGGTTGCGTCACACCAGGACAGTCACTTCGTGACAACCTGATAGTGCTTATGGCATCAGCAATTTACTTTATGAGCTCAGGTGCTGGGCTGCTAATGGCACTCTTACACACCCACAAATGGCATTTAGAGCTAAAGCTTAACGGGAAGGATTGTAGATGGTGTGGGGCATAAGTGGATGCCATGTCATTGTTTTGGAGCAAGAACTCTTGGGGTTTTTGAGACTTGGCAGTCAATAGCAGCTGTTAAATGATTGTCGATTGGGTGCATGTTTGCTGATTGGCGGTCATTTAATAGCCTATTTAAAGATGCTGACCACACTTCCGATGTGCACAGAAAGATCGCTAATAGCTCATTCTGTGCACATAAAATGTCACTGTTCTCAACTGCACATCTTGTGTACATGAGCTGTAGAGAATGAGGATTTTTAAGCAAGCCTAAAAATAATTTCTCCCATCAAACTAGTGTTTTGCTCATTTATCGAGTGATTGGCAAGCTGTTTACACTGACCGATTATCGGGAAACAAGTGTTCCTAGGAAAGCATGTTCATAATAATCTGACAGTGCAAATGAACCCTTAGCAAATCCCCCCTTAGTCTAAATTAATTTTGAAAATACGTTGCTTTATTTATGTCCTTGAGTTACCGCACATTCATGGTAAAGGGAACCTGTCATCAGGTTTTCCCAATATAAAATATGGCCACCACCTTTAAGGCCTCTTTTACAGTATTCTAGCAAGCTGTATGTAAGACTAGGAAGCTGTTCTAGATCCGATGCCGCCTCTCTCGTCGCAACCACCGTCCTCCTGCTTGCCTCATGTGGATGACGTGTCATATGTCATCCACACAATGTCCCCCCATTGCTCTGCCCTGCTAAGGATAGAGCAAAGTACTGTAAATGCGCAAGCACTGGGAGAGGCCAAAGAGCGCCCATGACCTGGTAGTAAAGTCGGCACATGAGCATTACAGTACTTTGCTCTAGCCCAGCAGGGCAGAGTGAGAGACGCATGTGCAGGAATTCCATTGGTAGACACACTGCGCGGATGACATAGGACACGTCATCCACATAAAGCAAGCAGGAGAATGGTGATTGCAATGAGAGAGGAGGCGCCGATTCAAGACAAGCAATGTTCATCGGACTGGATGGTGCCATATGTAGGTATAATAAAAGGTATTTTTCGTGCTATTTTTCGGGGGTGGATCTTAAAATTATCTTACTAGAATGCTGTAAAAGAGGCATTAAAGGTGGTGGCCATAGTTCATACTGGGAAAACCTGGAGACAGGTTCCCTTTAAGTACATATAAATATATATAGAGAATTACCTACCTCTTCTTTCCGTTTAAGTCTTTCATTGTCAGAAATAAGATGCTTCATTTCTTCCAGCAAGTGCAGATTCTCACTTTGCATTTTCCTTATTTCTTTGTTGAGGTCATTTATTTTAAACTCTCGCTCCATGAGTATCGATTTCAGGAGTGATACAGATATTTTCTGAGATTCATTCGATTCTGTAGCCTTGAACCAAAGCAATTGATATTTTAATTAGCATAACATTATCTATAGAATGGACACCGACACTTAACATTTTAGAATACAGAATTTACAAGAGTCTAATAAAAATAAAGTATTCTTCTATTGAACTAGAACGGTCAACACTTACCCGCTCTAAATTATATTGCATATACTGATATTATCTAGATATATTATTCTGTATATATCAATATCATCTTCTAAAACATCAACAAATAGTACAATTTCTTCCAGCAAAAACAGTCTTTTTGTTGTTAAACTTAAATAATACCTTTTGAATTTCTTATAAAGCAGCAGATAAATGACATTTTCACTTCAGAATGAATTAAAAGAAATGAGTCACTTCACTCAATGTCAAAATGGAGTGCCAAGCGCACAGCAATAACATTGACTATGTGAGACCACTGCTCAGCTGCATGGAAATATTACATTACTTTCATTAACAACCTGCCTCCGCTTCTATATAATAATACACCACGTAGTTTGTTGAATGATGAGATGATGCTCTTGTCTGAACAAAAGGAACCGAGTGATTGTGTCAACTACTGCGCAGGGGCCCACCAAGGGATTCTCCTGTTCCCCTGTGGGCCAGTCCGAGCCTGACTCCACTTATGTGCATAACATAAAACATTTTAATGATGTATGGTATATACTGAAAATGAGACAATCACTTCAAATTAGACTCACAAAAGGTTTCCTGAAAGGTAGAAGATAACCAGAATGCATAGGATATGATAAAAATATCATAGGAAATTGGTCTGAATAAATGATGGTCTTCTCAAACATGTGGTCTTTTGCACAGATTTTAGCTGTAAGTAAACTGTCAAACAAGCAAATCCAAATTTTACCCTGGCACTAAAATTCACTGCAAGTTTTTCTACTTACCAATATATCTGTAGCTCTAATGTTTGTAATACTGGAGAATATGTAGCATGTAACCATAGAGCAATGTTTGGTTTGTGCTCGTCACTTTACAGCTCCAGATTCTCGGGTTACTGTGTATCTATACTGTAGATACAGCTATATAGCAAAGTACAAAGTTATGGTATATGAGATATGAATATATATACTAATTTACTCCCACAAAGCTCATCATTTAGCTGGTTTAACCCCTTCATGACCAGAGGTATTTCCGTTTTTGCGTTTTCATTTTTTGCTCCCCTTCTTCCCAGAGCTATAACTTTTGAATTTTTCTGTCAATATGGCCATGAGAGGGCTTGTTTTTTGTGGGAAAAGTTGTACTTTTGAACGACACTATTGGTTTTAACATATCGAGTACAAGAAAATGGGAAAAAAATTCCAAGTGAGGTAAAATTGCAAAAAAAGTGCAATTCCGCATATGTTTTTTGTTGTTTTTTTTACCATGTTCACTAAATGCTAAAACTGACTGGCCATTATGATTCTCCAGTTCATTACGAGTTCATAGACACCAAACATGCCTAGGTTCTTTTTTATTTAAGTGGTGAAAACATAAATCCAAACTTTGGATAAAAAAAATGGCGCCATTTTCTGAGACCTGTAGCGTCTCCATTTTTCGTGATCTGGGGCTGGGTGAGGGATTATTTTTTGCTCATTGAGGTGAAGTTTTTAATGACACCATTTTGGTCTAGATACGATATTTGATCGCCCGTTATTGCAATGTAGCGGCTACCAAATATGTGTATATTTAATTATTTTTATTGTTTTTTTTGAATGGGGCAAAAGGGGGGTGATTTGAACTTTTATATTTTCATTTTTTTAATATTTTTAAAAACATTTTTTTTACTTTACCTTTTTTTAGTATACCTCAATAGTCTCCATGGGAAACTAGAAGCTGCACTTTGATCACTTCTGCTACACACAGGTGATGATCAGATCACCTCTATGTAGCAGAAATGCTCACTTGCTATGAGCGCCGACCACCGGGCAGCGCTCATAGCTATCCGGCAATGGGAATTATAGAGGTCTGCTTCAGACATGTGGTTGTCAGGTCGAACCATCGGTGACCCGTGATCATGTGACGGGGTCACTACTGGGCGGGATTAGCAACGCGCTTATGGTAAGCACGAGAATTTAACAGCGGCATTAAACTAGTTAACAGCCATAGGTGGATCGTGATTCTACCCACGGCTGTTGCGGGCACATGTCAGCTGTCATGTGCCTGGAAAGGTGCAGGCTCAGCGCCGGAGCCCGCATTATTTAGGGGGAGTACTATTATGCCCGATGTCGGAAAGGGGTTAATAGTACTTGCTATTTTTTTTATAGACCTCTATCTCCTTAGATGACTCATATATTAGAAATCTGTTTTCCAAACTAAAAATATGAAAAAATTTAAAAAAAAACTGATAAATAGCAAAGCTATTAATTGCTTCATGCTATAGTTAAACAATATTTCTATAGAAACCCCCTAATAAATTGAAGGGAGCAGAGGCCGAGTATGTGCAAGTAATCCCCTATTCTTTGGTTAGGCGATAACTTGAATTTTTGTGAATAACCCTTCAAAGGGGTTGTCTGGTCTTTTATAAAAGTCTGCAGTCATTCTGTGTGACTGCAGACTTCTGAATCCTTACAACACACGCTGTCAGGATTCTCCGGTGTTACTGGTGAGAGCGGGCAATAGCGATTTGTATAAGTGCAGTCATGTGCCCACTAGACGCAGTAAGCAAGGCCTAAGCATGTCTAGTTGTAATGTGGTTGTGGTCACATGGCTGTCCGCTCTTGGTCTCAACATCAAAGAATGTGCAGTGTGCGTGCTGTAAGAATTCAGAAATCTGCAGACACATTGAATGACTGCAGACTTTAATCAGAACACCAGATAACTCCTATAAAGGACACTACTGAGACTATGTGTATGAAGCAATATAATATTCACTATATGTTCTATTTCCATTGTGTAAAACTTCCTTGCGCAACCAAAAGCGTACCATGATCTTAACATTTATGGAAAATTTGTCAATGCTATGGATTAATCCTGAATCCTGTTGCCTCATAAAGACAACCTTATTTTAAATGCAATCTGCTCAATACAGGTCTTGTTTCACTAAACCCTGGAAATCGGATTTCATTAGGGGGTAGCTCAACCAGCCATTCATTCATTTTCTCTGCAGCTTCTGGTAATTATGTATGTGCATGGGATGAATTCACCAGAGTAGAAACCATTTTTACAGATTAATTTACCATTTTTAAGTGGGCCTACACAACAGATGGCTGTCAGCTGAAAGCTTCTTTGGCCTACTCACAATCCCTCCATTAACATGCATTCTCAGCTTAGCTGAGAGTCCATGTTTTCAGTATGTTGAGAAGAGTAAACTGCTTTTCTGACATTTCTGGTAGACTTATCGCCAAGAAGAACAAAGGGATCATGCATTTCAATTCAAACTGCCCAACCCTTTTCTTCCCACTGACATAACCAGTCAGAGGAGATTTGGGAAGTCCTTATACATACTGTATACTTCAAGTTTGAAGAAAAATAAATACCAGCTTCCCCTTTTCAAATCAGTCCAAATAGTCCAGATAGTAAGGAAGCCAGAGACCGTGCTGCTGACCAGCGCTTGTGGGTGCTCTTGAGAAGAAAAGATGGTTGTGCCAGGACTAAGAACGTGTTCAACGTTCAAAATGCATAGGTCTCAGGGAGGTCAACCCTTCACCTCAATTTTTGCAGTGTGTATATATTTTCAGAATTTTATATATATAATTGTAGACTCATCTATAAAGGAATGATTTTATCTTTAGAATATCTGGAAGCTGGACCCTCTTTTCTTCTCTGGTCCCAATACACACTTGCTCAGCTACTTTTAGAATTCCCATAAAAATGAATGAGAAGACTAAGGCTTGCATAAGAACCATTCCATTGCCTTTGGCACAGGAAGAGGTCATGTTCTTAAAACATACTAGCCTCAAAGATAAGACCTAAATCTATCTGACATCTATCCATACGACATGCCATTAATTTCCGAGATAGAAATACCCCTTTCCACTAAAAGCTAATATCCCAAATAATCAAATTTTATAGAATAATTTAGTGATTCATTTTGCATTGAAGCCGATCAGTCATTTCAGTCTTAAACATATAAGAGATTGATCTTGAATGTAGTGATTATCAAGAAAATCACATTTAATGTGGCTAAATGAAATTCATCCAATGCACAGGAGTGGCGTTTCGTGAAAGCAAAGCTGACCCCGTCTTCTAATCTCAGATGACACCTTTAATTGCATTTAGAAATGCCGCAGCATTGAGTACTTTTCCTTTGAATAAGATTTTTAAGGTATTTTTGCATTAAGATTCTGTACACACTCGCATCTAATATCGCATATAATAACGAAGATATGTGTAAATGTGAAGCGTTCAGTCTCATGCCTCATCACAAGTATAATCAGCAGGATGTAAAAGAGCTATTCCTTCTCCACATTACCTGCATTGTGTAGCTTAAAGGCTTGCTGTCAGCATGCATCCGAAGCCTTTGTTCAGCATTGCCTTACGGCGGGAATGATTATGCACATTTTTTTTTGTAGACTTCACACAAAGAGCTCGGTGCAGATAGCTGCTGCTTCAGAAATGATTGACTGGGGCCTACCAATAGCAATTCTTGTATATCTAGGTCACATAACTACACTGGCGACTGGGTAGAGATTCACCTTATATCACTGTAGATCCTGTTACATTGTGATTTTTCTAACTATAAAAACAAAAATCAAAGAATCTTTGTGTTTTAAGCTGTAGGTGTCGACATGAAATACATTTTACTAAGAGCTGACATGTAGTAAGAAATATAAAAGCACAGAAAAAACTCTCCAATAAACTCTCCAGCAATAACTATGAACTTCTGATACATCAGTAAAACATAGATGTTCTCTTTTTAGAGCATATCTTACCTGAGAATTATCAGAATACACTTCTTCACAAGTGACAAGGCCTTGGACCTTTTCCCACTGATAAGTTTTCATTTCTTGTGGAAAGCGGAGGAGCGTTTCGTCATTGCTTTTAGTATGTTCTGGTAAAAATTCTGAAATTGACATTTTAGAATTTAAGTGACCAGAGTGAGGAGTCTTGATAAGGTTTCGTTGACCGTCTGCTTTTTTCTGTTCCCAGTGTTGCCAAGAGGTCTTGAATTTTACTTCATCACCCACAACATCATCAACAATTTCAAGGTTCTCACGTCCATTTTCTAAGTCTGACCAGTTTTGATCCTGAGAAATGCTTAGAAAAGAGGTTATGCTATCTTGAGACTTGCTTGATTTCAGTATTGTCAATCCAGGGTTTTGAAAGGAGGCTTGTAAAAATATACTTTCACATGACCCAACAGTTTTATACTTTGATTCCAACATCATCTGTTCTGTTGGTCTCCAAATGCCTTGTTTTAGGTCCAAGGATTCATCTTGAACAGTCTTTTCCATAGATATGTCCAAATATCTATTTGCAATATTTGGGTAACTTCTTAAATCTTGAGAATCAAACCAGACTCTATTAATGTTCAGACTGTGCTCTTAAAGTGAGGACATTTGTTTCTGCAGTCAATATAATCAGTTACAACATGGAACAATAAGCATCTGAAAAAAAAGTGAAAACATATTAAATGGTATGGAAAAGCAAAGAGAATCACCAATTATTATTGTTATTATTATACATTTATATAGCGCCATTTATTCCATGGCGCTTTACATATGAAAAGGGAAAAATACACACAAGTACAGAAGGAGAGAGGACCCTGCCCGCGAGGGCTCACAGTCTACAGGGATGGGTGAGGATACACTAGGAAAGGGTAGAGCTGACCAATTAGCCATCAGTACTTCTAGAATGTTTGTGTATTCTCCCATACCATTGGGCAGTGTTGTCAGAAACCACACCGCAAAATCACATGCTGCTGAATCTCACAAATGTTGACTGTTATGTTTTGGTAGCTGAGGAGAGCAGGCAAAAACGGCAATACACCAGAGAGGTTGGAATCTATTGGATTGCAGTACCCTGACTAACCACCACAACTAAAGGCAGCCGTGGAGCGTTCCTACGTTGGTCCTAGACGCCTCGTCACAGCCTGAGAGATTAACTACACCTAAAGATAGAAAGAGGAAAGCTATCTGCCCCGGAGCAGATCCCCAAAGAACATAGGAAGCCCCCAAACATGTAATGGCGGTTAGACAAGAGGAAATACAGACACAGACAGAAAATAGTATGAGCAAACGCTGGGGCCCAATCTGCCTAGACAGAAAAGGATAGAAAGGATACTCACTGCAATCCAAAAAAAAACCGTAAGAAATACCAAAAAATACCAACGCTACTAATTGCAAAAACACCTGAGATCACACGACCTCTACCACCTAAATCAGTTCTCTGGTGTAACAAAACTAAGCCACAGCCACTGAAAAAACTGGAAAAGGCAAATGAACAAACAACAGTGGCTCCAGCGGAACCGAGAGGAGCCCAAGAAACCCGGGGGGGAACCTGGCTAACCTCACAGAAATGCAGAGAAATATGCAAATGGTAAGCACAAAAACAAAAACAGAAAATATCTTATCTGAAAGCAGAAGAAGAGGCAAGACTCAGCAAGCTTCCAAGTGAACCAGGAACCACAGTTGAGACAAGAACAATTGATCACCGGCAACCATGATGGGAGGGAACCTCCCTTATATCAAGCCAGTCTGTGAATCCTGATTGCCAATCCTCATTGAATGGTTCAGTACTGTTTGTAACCACCAGAGGGAGCTTCTGCTCAGAATTCATTTCCAAAACATTCACAACAGTTGACCTTGGTTTTTTAAGCACTTTTTCATATGTGTTTTACAGTAAAAACAAATGTTAAAGGTGCATGTATAGAAAATGCATAAAGGTTCATTGACTACTCCATAAAAGAGAAAAAGCTAAATAAAGCTTCTGATTTTTCCATATGTCCTCAGGAAAGGCTTTATCTTTACGTGGCTTAGTATGGTTTTTATTTATACAGCTAATTTAGAACACTTTGGTCCCGTTTTATTTCGACCTGCATTTCGTAAAAAGTCTTAACAATTCATTAAGAGGCATACATCACTTAATGAATTAGGCGCATCTTATCACTGATGTGCACCTCTATGAGAAATTTTACCCCGTTCATGCGTGCGTTACACCACAACTTTTGATGGATTTATTGGGCGGGCTTTGTCATGCTCCATCACAGTATTGCACACTTTGGCGGAGATGGATGAAACTGGCATGAAAGTACAAGAATTTGCAATTTTCTAGAGCTAGTTTCTGTTGTGCAAAAATTTTGCAACATTTGAAAGTGTAGCATGCCAGTATTCTGGTGAAGACACCTTGATGAATCGGGGCCTATGTCTCAGTCAATTGTGATCTCTATAATCAATTTGTTATTAAAGTAAATCTGTCAGTAGGATCAACCCTACTAAGCCGTATATATGGATATGTAGGTCATAGGAAGCTGAATAAAATGATATCTGTAAGGCTCGGTTCATACTGCGTTAATGCAGTCCTTTTAACGGATTACGTTACACCGCGGCATAACGCGATGTAACACAATCCATTAACGCTGCCATTAACTCCCATTACCGAGCGCATCGCTAACGCATGCCATAATCGGCATGCGCTAGTGATGTGCTGTCATTCTGTGACGGACCCTCGGACGTGGGCTGCAGCATCTGTTATGATTTGGTAGCTGAGGAGAGCAGGCAAAAAAGGAAATACACCAGAGAGGTTGGAATCTATGGGATTGCAGTACCCTGACTAACCACCACAACTAAAGGCAGCCGTGGAGCGTACCTACGTTGGTCCTAGACGCCTCGTCACAGCCTGAGAAGCTAACTACACCTAAAGACAGAAAGAGGAAAACTATCTGCCCCGGAGCAGATCCCCAAAGAACATAGAAAGCCCCCAAACATGTAATGGCGGTTAGACAAGAGGAAATACACAGACACAGACAGAAAATAGTATGAGCAAACGCTGGGGCCCAAACTTCCTAAATAGAAAAGGATAGGAAGGACACTTACTGCAATCCCAAAAAACCCTGAAAAGTATCAACACTACTAATTACAAAAACACCTGAGATCACACGACCTCTACCACCTAAATTAGTTCTCTGGTGTAACAAAACTAAACAGCAGCCACTGAAATAACTGGAAAAGGCAAATGAACAAACAACAGTGGCTGAACTAAACTGAGAGGAGCACAAGCCCCCGGAGGGGACCCGGCAGACCCCCACAGAAGTGCAGGACAAAATGCAAAAAGCAAGCACAAAAAACTAAAAGAAGAAAATGTCTTATCTGTTAGCAGAAGATGCAGGCACGAAACAGCAAGCTACAAAGTGAACAGGAATCAAAGATGAGACCAGAACAATTGATCACCGGCAACCCTGATGGGAGGGAACCTCCCTTATATAAGACCAGTCAGTAACACCTGATCGCCAATCTTCACAATCTTCATTGGATAGTTCAGTACTGTTTGTAACCACCAGAGGGAGCTTCTGCTCAGAATTCATTTCTAGCACATTCACAACAAGCATCCGAGGGTCCGTCACCACTAGCGCAGATGAAGCATCTGCGCTAGCGGTATAGCATAATGCGATCGCGTTATGCTATTGTGTTGACGAAGTCCGTCAACGCTATGCCTTGAACGGATTGCATGAACGCAGTATGAACCTGACCTTATCCGATGTCTTATTCCAGGGAAATCCATATTCATCTTAATGTGCAAATGAGCTGCTAAGATCTATGTGCCAGACATAGATTTCTCTGAGAATCTGCCTCCAGAGCTTATTTTAAATGAAAAGGGGCATTACCAGTGTGAGACATGTAATGACTGACAGTCTTCTCTCCTGATCTACATGTCTCACATTGCTAACTCCCCCTTTCATTTAAAATAAGCTAAAGAGGCTGATTCTGAGGGAGATCTGTGTTGGCCCATAGATCTTATTATCTAGTTTACTAGTTTACATATTAAGAAAAAAATGGATTTCTTTGGAATAAGACATCAGATCGCAGATATCAAGGAATCGTTTTATTCATCTTCTTATGACCTATATGCCCATATAAATGGGTTTTGAGGGTTGATTTTACTGCCAGGTTCCCATTAACATGACATTTTCTTGACAGACTTGTGTACATTTCATGTGTTTCAAGATAATCTCCATGGTGGTATTTAATAAAATCTACCGTCCATTACACAAGTTGTTATTCTCATCACATCTTATCACAGTTTGCGTTGTGTCAAGGTAATAAACGGTTATAGCACAGTTGTGTCCAAAAGGTGTTGGCACATAGTTGTTGTCAGTCAAAAAACATACTCTAATCGATTTCCTGAAGCTGAAGTTTTATGGGGTCAGTAATGAAATTCATTGGCTTCTACCTTCCCTATACTATTCTCATTAAATTTGATGAACCATACTTCACATTGCCCCCACGCACCTGAAATAAAGCAGAGTAAAGTTTCATTACACTCCTCAGCCCGGCCAAGTGTTACATTATGTTACATGATGGAGGCTTTAAACAGCAATCAGGGCTGACAGAAGATCACCATGCTTTTGCTGACTAGGAGATGTCTTACAAGGGGAAAAAGTCAGCTTAAAACGTATCTAGCGTTGGAATTCTTTTTATATTCTGAATCATTAATACATTAATGGATTATAATAACCTTTCCTCTTTCTCCTACGTAAAACCAAGAGAGACTTACGAGAATTGAAAGAAGTCATCTGATGAGGACTGAGGAGGTGGTATAAGCGACTGGTGAGGGTCTTGGAATTCGTACCCTCACCAAGGACAACTTATGTCAAGTCTCTACACTTGGAGCTACATCTTTATAGCATTGAAGATGGAAAACAATATGTGATGATTAGATACTGTACAAACACAGCTAAATAATAAAGAGACAAAAGAATGTGGGTTGTAAATATCAGAAAGCCTGCTAACATTTCACTGTTATTCCATACACAGCAGGCTCGGGCAATTTGTATTCATTGCTGAGGTTTAGAGGAGTTTTAGTGTAAAAACTAATGGATGTGTTTTAAGCAAGTTGTAGAATTTTAAGCCATAAACACCCGAAATGCCGGGAAATTGTTCCACAATTAGCGCTGACTGCTGGGATAAGTGCAGCGTCTATTCTTGCCTGCTGTAATGTATAGGGTCATGAATAACAATAAGATTCACATGGTGTATCATGCATATCACTTGGTAAAAGGTATAGGCCATAGATTAGGTTTATAGTTCTCTTTTAAAAATAAAACCAATTCCTAATAACTAGATTAACACAATATAATAGGTTACTTTATAATAATCCAATATACAATTTTGCTCACGCATTATGTGTATGTAGAGCCCAGCTGCGCTTGGAATCTCATTTCCCAGAGGGATGCACCGAAGGTAATGACCACTAGAGGACCCAATATGCATACACACATCTTCACCAATCCCTAGAGCCACCAGAGGGAGCCTTTTTAGTGTATATAAGGATGGTGAAGACACAGAGAGCAGATTAGTTCTCTCAGAGAGCAGGAGTGTCTGAGGGCTGCAGCCTGCAGTGACACCTCAGAAAGTTGAGAAGAGAGTTGTTAGTTCTCTTGGAGTGAAGCAAGTAGAGAGTGAGCTCTAGGAGCGAGCACAGATCAGTTAGTCTGCAAAGCCAGGTGCAGGACAGACGGTGAAGACTGATAGCAGCTCCAGAGCTTGGAAGTAAGAGAGAGAGAGAGAGAACAGCTACTTAAGAGAGAACCTGAAGTCTGCAGCTCTAAGCTTAGTACAACATGTGGAGGCTAGTACAAGTGGAAAGATAGCCACTCCAGCCTAGTCAGAACTGAGTCAACGAGTGCAGTTCAGTGAGCAAGTGTGCCGACGCTTTGAGAGCGTTGAAGAAAGAGAAGAAGCAGCAACCTACAGCCAGAGTGTGCTTATGTGAGGGTCGAGTAAGACGAAAGGCGAGTGGAAGAGAAGAAGAGAGTAACAAAGGTGGAAATAGCATTGATAGCTTACCTCTACTCTGAATAACCGGACACTGGGTCCGAGCTTGCTGGAATCTACACGACTAGTAGGAGATACCGGAGACCCTGCGGGACTACAAGTCGCAGGGGCCCACGAGTGTTGATACGTAACCGGGGTCAGGAAGACGGAGTCTAGCAGGGCCCTGCAAACAGAGACACTGTTCTATCCAAGAGAAGGCCCTACCACAAAGTCAGCCGGGCTTGTAAAGTTGAAGACAGAGTTAGGCCTCGTTTCATACAGGTCAGAGACTCACATTATAGAAGTAAGGAGGCCCTACACCTACTCAGTGGGAAGAACTGGACGTGCATCCTTCACCCTGCCAGCACCTCGGGACGTGCCTGCCATTCCATCAGTAAAGGTACAGAAAGAGACTTTTGTGTGTGTCTACCTTATTACTCCTGCTGCTGAACTCCTCTCCTCCATCCTGCACCCCTTCACCCCGTTTACCCTGAAGGACCCCAGCCTTGCCTGTGGAAGGCTTAACACCTTGCTGCCCAACACCAACCCTTCAGCAGATCTGCATAGCAGTGCTGGTCATCCTGACCAGGTACCACAGGTGGCGTCACGAACATTTCTACAAACCTTTAATCCCCTGTAAATATCCCCCTTTTCAGTGAGCGCCCAGGGCCACGGACCGAGCTGTGTTGCCGTGACATACCCCATAGAAGTGAACGGGCTCGGTGCCGAGTACCCCACAGGCCCTGGCGGGCGACTCATGTACATAGAAGGAAATCTGACTAGAAAATACTTGTTTTTTTTCTGTTTGCTGGAAAACTATTAGGGTATGTGCACACAATCAGGAATGACTCAGTATTTGTTCAGGATTTGACGCACGTGAAATCTGCACCAAATCTGCATCTGAGGTCACTTGCATTTTTTATGCATTTTTTACATGCGTTTTTTATGTGTTTTTTCATTGCATGCATTTTTTTGCCACTTGAAATTAAGCTAATTGAAAGTTGGCTTTTGGATAGAAAAAAAGTGATTTTCTGTTTGCAGATATATTGGGGTATGTTCCCAGGGTCAGTAAACGCTGCAGGCTTGATGCTGCATATATCCACAGTATCCAACCTGCAGCGTCCAGCGTTACAGCATAGTGGATGGAATTTCAAGAAATCTCATGTCCACTATTCGTGCATCGACGCCTGCAGCTTCCCTACGGAGATGCACATGTGGAGCGTCTTTCCAGACCGCAACATGTCTATTGTGACGACTCGTGGAGTAGATCCTCTGGGTCATGATACCAACCCACCCTGGGTGAACTGACCTAGTGAGAACCACCCCCTATACAGGGAGCGTCAGGGGCTGGCCCAGGGGAATAAAGTACCACGACTGCTGGAACCAGGTGGCGGGCTCACAGAAGACAGGACTATGCAGGGTGTGAAAGTGAACAAAGCGTGGACACGGGAACACACAGAGTACTGAACAGTGCAAGGCGTGTGCACGAGTGCACGCAGAGTACAAGACAGTGCTAGACATGTACACGAGGGTGCACAGAGTACAGGACAGTGCTAGGAGTGTACTCGGGGTACACAGAGTACAGGACAGTGCTAGGCGCATACTCGAGATACGCAGAGTACAGAACAGTGCTAGGCACGTACTCGGAGTATGCCGAGTATAGGACAGTGCTAGTCGTGTGCACGGGGGTACGCAGAGTACAAGACAGTGCAAGGCGTGTACACGAGAGGACGCAACAGACAGGGATGCATATAGCAAGTGCTGAGAGGCACGCTAGGGTAAGAGGCAAATCAGGGAAGCACGCTCGGGTACAAAGCAAGACAGAACACGTGCTGGGAAGCATGTCGAGGTACAAGGCAAGGCAAGACGCATGCTGGGAAGCATGCCAAGGTACAAGGCAAGGCAGGACATGCGCTGGGAAGCACGCCGAGGCACAATGCAAGTTAGGGCGCATGCTGGGAAGCACGTTAGAGCACAAGGCAGAGGACATGAGTACAGAGAGCAGTCAAGCAGGGACCAAGCAGGTCTAGCGAGGAAGCACAACAATAATCAGGTGCCGCCTACAGGAAGAGGCGGCAAGATATAGGGCAAGTGTGCTGGAACTTCTGAGTCAGGTCCTCCAGGACCATAGAGACATCAGAGATGGAGCGGCCGTAGTCAGGCTCAGGAACGCATGCGCTTGACAAGGATCTGGAGTCGAGTGAACAGCCACAGGGTCAAGCGCAGGAGGTGCACGTGCACACTGGACGTGATGACGTCGGGCACTGAGCCCCGACACCAGAGGAATGCGGTGAAAGCGGCATGACATCTATGTAGCGGAAATGCTCAGTCTCCACTGCGTAAATTACCCATAGACTTTCATTAGAAGTGGTAAAACCGCATTATCTTCCTAATCACATGTGAATTAAGTGCAGGAACGCAGCTTACTACGCATGTGTACTAATTTAAATCACAATATGTCTTGGATACACCAGTTCTTTCTATTAGTATCCATTAGTATTTCTCATAATTTAAATAATAGTAAATTTTGTGACACAACCGGACGTACATGACTCAAGAAATGGACGAAAGCACAGAGAGAGGCCCCTTCCTTTTTTAATAAATAAATATTTTAAAAAAATAGCATGGGGTCCCCCTGTATTTGTTAACCAGCCAGAGTAAAGCAGACTACTGGGACTGATATTTCAGGCTAGTAAGTATCCAATATCCATGAACCTTAACAGCCTGATAATTCCAGGCTGCAGAAGTCTGCTTACCTTGGATGGTTCGCAAAAATAGTGGGATCTCCACCAAAAAAAGTAGCATGGGGTCCCCCTATTTTTTTTAACCAGCCAAGGAAAAAGCAGACAGCTTTGGCCGGTTATTCTCAAGTTGGCGAAGCCCATGGATTTTGGCCCTCACCAGCCTAAAAGTAGCTGCCCGACGTTGCCAACGCCATAATGACGCCTGAGACAGAGACGCAGAGACACAGGTAGCGCGTGTGCACAACCAGGGGCAGGACATGAATGATATTTGGTCTGATATATATTATTCTGTACACACATATAATGTTTTTAATATATTTTAATATCATATAATTGGGCTTTGCCACTATGAATTAATAAAGATATATACTGGATTCCTTGTCTGGTGTCTTTGGCACATTCATTATTTGGGTGGTGGTTGGATTCAATTATTTAAGTGGTTTCCACTTTTTTCTTTTGGACACCGTTTTGGATAATAATATTAGATATATAAATATAGATATATATATATATATATATATGGAATAAAAATCTGGTATTTTGATATTTTGGATATAATAATTATCTAGAAATTGATATTTATTCATGCGGTGACCCTGTTTTAATAAATAAAATGGAGTCTGGCATAACATTATTTGGTGAACTATTTTTAGTAAAATTTTGTACGCTGATGTAGAGGGGGGCAGTTTGTTCCACATTGGACAATGATTTTGTTAAGAATGTTTTATATAGTTGTGGACTTGTGCCCTGAATTTTATTTCAATTATTCAACTCCTTAAAAAGGGAATCTGTCAGCAGGTTTATTCTTCTCAATCCAAGGACAGCATAAGATAGGGACAGAGACCCTGATTCCAGTGTTGTGTCACTTTTTGAGAGATTGCTCCCTCTTTACGACCATTTGCAGCCTGTGATTGGTCATTCACGGTGGTGATGTTTGCCATGATGACCCCAGTCCAAGTAATAGCATTGTGTCACCCAGCTACAGTGGCTTGATAGGCTGTGCTATAAGCAGGGTCTAACACGCCTCCTTTGACAGGTCTAATATCACACAATACAGAAGTATTTGCAGAGTGTTAGATCAGCAAACAAACAAGTGAATATTGAAGTCCCATATTGGACTAAGTGAAAAGGAAAAAAATGTGTAAAAATCTAAAAAAAATGACAGCTCAAAAAAGTAAGAGAAAAAATGTTTTGTCACTAAAACATTGTTTTTCTGTAAAAATAAAACAAAACAAAAATGTACCGTACATATTACTATCACCACGCCTTTAAAAAATTGTACCCACATTGTGAACTCTGTGAAAAATATAAAAACACATGAAAAATAAAGCTTTTCATTATTATTAGACACAAAAATCACATAAAAGTGATCAAAAAGTCATGTGTAAAAAATACATTTTTTCACTAAAAATATAATCTCGTCCTGCAATAAACAAGTCCTCATATGGCTCAGTCAGCCCAAAATTCTAAAAGTTATAGCTTTCAGAGTATGCTAAAACAAAAGTTTTTAATGTGCAAAAGTATCGAAACATAAACTAAATCTATATTAATGTGGGATCACTGTGATCTTATTGACCCAATTGAAAACCAATTCATGAATTGAGGGTTTTTGTTCACCTCTCAGAATATGGCAATGCTAAAGCAAATCCATTTTTATAAATCCGTGTTCTTAATGTGGAAAAAAATAGCTAATTATTAAAAACCAGGAGTCTTACCAATTTTACCACATATTGAACAGCAACAAAATGTTGAACAAAAAATTAAAAACAATTGAATTGCTGTTTACTTATTCTGTTTCTGAAAAATCAAAATAAAAAGCAATAAAAAACTTATGTAATCACCAAAGGCACACCAATAAAAACTTCAATTCAGTTTGCCAAAAACAAGCCTCTACTCAGTTCTGTCATCTGTCATTGGAAAAATAGAAGAGACGTAGTAAAATTGACAAGGCTCCCAAAAACCAGTCCAGTAAAATCCACTCTCCTAAAGCCAAATGATCCCCCTTCAGAACCTTGGGGCATGCAAAAACCATAGTTTTCATCAGCACACAGTTGTGGCAAAAAGTTTACATACTCCGGCAGAATTTTTCCTTTCTTGGCCTTTTCTCAGAGAATATGAATGATAACACCAAAACTTTTTCTCCACGCATGGTTAGTTGGTGGGTGAAGCCATTTATTGTCAAACTACTGTGTTTTCTCTTTTTAAATCATAATAACAACCCAAAACATCCAAATGACCTTGATCAAAACTTCACATACCCCATTTCCTAATACCCTGTATTGCCCCTCCCGTAACATCAATGACAGTTGTGGATGAGGTTCTTTATTTTCTCAGATGGTAAAGCTGCCCACTCTTCTTGGCAAAAAGTCTCCAGTTCCTGTAAATTCCTGGGCTGTCTAGCATGAACTGCATGCTTGAGATCTCCCCAGAGTGGCTCAATGATATTGAGGTCAGGAGACTGAGATAGCCACTGCAGAACCTTCACTTAGTTCTGCTGTAGCCAATGACAGGTCGACTTGGCCTTGTGTTTTGGATCATTGTCATGTTGGAACATCCAAGTACATCCCATGCACAGTTTCCGGGCTAATGATTGCAAATTTGCCTCCAGTATTTTCTGATAACGTGCTGCATTAGGCTAAGTGCACACGTTCAGGATTATTTGCGTTTTTTTCGCGGGAAAAAACGCGTCAAAAACGCATGAATTAAGCATCCTATCATTTAGAATGAATTCCGCAATGTTTGTGCACATGGTGCGTTTTTTTCCACGAAAAAAACGCATCGCGGACAATCTAGCAACATGTTCATTAATTTAGCGGAATTCTAGAGTTTTTCCCGCTATATTATTGACCTAGAAAGTTCAGGAAAAAATCGCGGTAAAAACGCGTCAAATCCGTGCAAAAAAAATGTGCAAAATCTGCACAAAAAACGCGCGTTTTTACCACGAAAAAAGTCAGTTTTTGCTCAGGAATATTCTGCAAACATTCCTAACCGTGTGCACTTAGCCTAAATCTTTCCTTCAACTTTGACCAAGTTTCCTGTGCCTTCATAGCTCACACATCCCCAAAACATCAGCGATCCACCTCCATGCTTTACAGTAAGAATGGTGTTCATTTAATCATAGGCCTTGTTGACTTCTCTCCAAATGTAACGTTTATGGTTGTGGCCAAAAAGTTCAATTTTGATCACATCACTCCAAATTACCTTGTTTCAGAAGTTTTGAAGCTTGTCTCTGTGCTGTTTTGCGTATTGAAGGATAGATACTTTGTGGCATTTGCACAGTAATGGATTTCTTCTGGTGACTTGACCATGCAGCCCATTTTTCTTCAAGTGCCTCCTTATTGTGCATCTTGAAACAGCCACATCGCTAATTTTCAGAGAGTCCAGTATTTAAGCTGATGTTATTTGTGGGTTTTTCTTTGCATCCCAAACAATTTTCCTGGCAGTTGTGGACGAAATTTTTGTTGGTCTACCTGATCGTGGTTTTGTTTTTACAGAGCCCCTGATTTTCCATTTGGTATCCCTTTCCTGTTTTATACAGTTCAACTACCTTTTCCCGTAGATCAGTTGACAATTCTTTTGCTTTCCCCATGACTCACAATCCAAAAATTGTCAGTGGCTGGATGAAAGATGTAAGAGTCTGTCTGGATCCCAGAAACTCACTCAGCTTTTATGCACACACACTGAATACAAGCAAACTGGTCACAGGTAAGGATTGTTCCTTTTAGTAGCCATTCAAACCCATTTGTGTCAACTTCTGTGCATGTTATCAGGCCAAAATCACCTGGGTATGTGAACTTTTGATCAGGGACATTTGGATGTTTTGGGTTGTCATTATGATTTAAAAAGAGAAAAAAACAGTAGTTTGACAATAAATGGCTTCACCCAATCACTAACCATGAGTGGAGAAAAGGTTTTGGTGTTATCATTCATATTCTCTGAAAAAAGGCCAAGAAAGGAAAAATTCTGCCAGGGTATGTAAATTGTTGAGCACAACTGTATCTGGCATTGCTGCAGAGGGGGAACACATTTAAGTGGGTTCTCTAGGTTTATTCATTAAAGATCTATCTGCTCGATAGTTCATTAGTATGAGATCAGTGGGTGTCCAACACTAGCACACCCTTTGATCAGCTGAAAATCACTCCTGCTGCAGCCAGATCTAAGCACTGTATGGGTAGAACACACTAAACCTATCAATTGCTTACTGACCACAGATGTATACTATGCTTTATCCCCCATTGAAGTGAATGTACTGCAGAACTTTGCTGCTGCCATCAGACAATTTATAGGGCTCCAGTATTCTGCCCATACATCACTTAGTTTGAGCCACTGAACTGCTGTCAGACTCCTACCGATCTCATATTGAGATGAGTCATCAATTGTTATATCATGGACAAACCAATTAACAATTTATGGAGCGCATGTCTCCAGAGGCTAAAAGAGAATTCATCATCTTTCCACAGTTTCACTCAACCCCCCAACAGATCTATCCATCAAATTCAATGGCTTCCCATTCTCCCCAGTCCCACAAGCTTGCTACCTTGGGGTAATCCTTGACTCTGATCTCTCCTTCAAACCACACATCAAAGCCCTTTCCACTTCATGCCGACTACAACTCAAAAGTATCTCCCAGCTCTGTACATTTCTCAACCAAGACTCTGAAAAAACAATAGTGCATGCCCTCATCATCTCCTGCCTTGACTACTGCAACCTCCTGCTTTGTGGCCTCCTCTCTCACACTGTCAAACCCCTCCAATACTCCACTGCCCTACTAATGCAGCTATCCCACCACTATTCCCTGGCCTCTTCTCTCTGTCAATTCCTTCACTGGCTCACCATTGCCCAGAGATTCCAGTTCAAAACCCTAACCTTGGCATACAAAGCCATCCACAACCTATATCCTCCATACATCTGTGACCTTGTCTCCCGGTACTTACCCACACACAACCTCCAATCCTCTACTCCCCTCCTATCTTCTCTTCCCACAATCGCTTACAAGATTTTTCCTGTGCATCCCCCTGGAACTCTTTACCCCAACATATCAGACTTTCACCAACCGTGGAAACCTTCAAAAGGAACCTGAAGAACTACCTCTTCTGACAAGCCTACGACCCTCTGTAACTCCCAATCCATCATATCCCTACACAATCAGCTCTACCCTCACCTTCTGTATCCTCAGCCATCCCTTGTAGACTGTGAGCCTGTAACGAATGGAAGCGGAGGCAGAGGTGGTGAAGTTCACATTCGTTTTTATTTTTTAATGTGGAACCTCGAGACCGCGGTCCGGGGGGCTCCGAAGGGGGCGTGACTAGTGAGCCCCGGGTACCCGTAGTAAGGCCCCTCGAACAGGACCAGAATGGAATACCCGGAGGACACAGGTGCTACCTCCAGTTAGACCCCGGACACGTGGCAGCTGTCCCAGAGGGACCAAAGGGGTAACAAGTATTTACAGAGTCCGTGGAAAGTTCTTGACGGAGAAGGTTAAGGTCCTGGTCCAGAACGGATGGTAGAAGGCTGGCTTCAGTGACCTTGTCACGGTCCACGGGTACGGATGGCTGATGGCGGAACGGGATGACACTTGCGCCAGTAATAGCCGAGATTATCCAAATTAGCCAGATACGGGTTAGCAATGATCTGAGGAGACAAACAGTATCAGCGAAGCACAGAGACTGCAGACGCAGCGCAGACAGAACAGGCACAGAACCGGATGTAGCAATGATAGAACACGTTGCTCCGGCACTCCCCTAATGGTGGAGTGACCAGATATAGTACTGAGTGTGCAGCCATTGGTTAATTAGCTTATTTCAAAAAATGCACGCTGCCCCTTTAAGAGAGGCGGTGGGCGCGGCCTCGCGTCCTAAGACGTCTGTCAGGAGGCCTGCCAGCAGCGTGCCAGGAAGTGGAGGAGGACACAGAGCGACGTGGAGCAGATGGGACATGAGACCCCAGGCCACGCACAGACTGCTGCAGAGGAACAGGTGAGTGAGCCGAACCGAGTGCAGAGCCAGCGCTGGGACCGGGTGTAACAGAGCCCTTGCGGGCAGTGTCCTCTCTCCTCCTGTACCAGTCAGTGACTTGTGTTGTCCAAGATTATTGTATTTGTTTTGGTTATATAACACCAAAAAAAGAGCTTTATAGGCCACCATGTATCAATTAAAATAATATTTTTATTGATTCAACTTAATAAAAAATATATGTTAAAAAGTTAGAACGAAATACCACAAGTACAATACAATTTTTAGGTGGGTAACCCATGGGTACAAATAATCAATACATGATAGTACTACACAGGCAGGTAAACAAAGATCATGTTTTTATAGTAATTTTGCATTGTCCACAGTATCACGATTATAATTAATGATTCAAAATTAAGATAGGAAGTCCTCAATATATTCAGGGATAGAAATTGAAATAGAATGCTGCCATGTCGCCTACCTTAGCACAATCGAGTAAGTGACAGGGTTGCACAGTAGAACATGAAGTTCATGTAAATATCCAGTGATATTAACATCGCACTGTGAGTTACTGATAGCAGCATGAGATATAAACAAAAAAACAATATGGTAACACAATAGGGAATGCCCGCATGATAAACCAAACAGAATGAAAAGGTATAGTTACCTGAAAAACCCAGGGACCCACCACACCCGACTCGCGTTTCGCTTGGAAATGCTACTGGCTAAAGAGGGTATTTATACACTAATTAATCAGGTGTCAATTGTCAACCAGTTATAGTTCGTCCAGTGTTGCGCATAAGAAGGTTTATGCCGGAAGTGGTACAACATGACTTGTGGTTATATGCTACTGCGTTGTCATCATTGCCGAAGGAAATATCTAGTATATATCTAAAGAAGACACAGCGTTGTGGAATGATCAGGCCGGATAGAAGTAGTCCAATATCACTTCCGGTTCACATGTTGTCACGTTGTTATCGCTATGGAGGGAAACATCAGGTGAGTACCTGGAGGAGGTGCGGCTTAGGCTACACATCAGTCTTTTCCGGTCAGGCAGGATCCAGCTATTTTTAGAAAAAATGGACCTGGCGTAAATTGTGGAAAACTGATGAAATGGATCCATTTTTCCGCCGGATCCGTCTAGCGGATCCGGCAAAAAAAACGGATCTGTTTCATCAGTTTTCCATCCGTTTCGTCCGTTTTCTTATCCGTTTTACGACGGATCCGGTTCCTGGTGGCTGGCCAATTGGATCTGAGCATGTTCAGACTTGAAAACCGGATCCTGTGACCGGATCCGTCTTTTTCCGGATTCGGCGCATTCTGGCGCCCATAGACTTCCATTGTAGCAAAAAGCTGGAAGCGCCGCATCCGGCCCTCTCCGTTTTTTTGCCGCAGACAAAAAACATTACTAGAGACGTTTTTCCAGATGCCGGCAAAGAACGGAAGAAACGGGAGGCCATGCGGCGCGATCCGGTGCTAATACAAGTCAATGAGAAAAAACAGATCCGGCGGTAGATTTCGCCGGATCTGGTTTTTCAAAAAATAGCCGGATCATAACTGATGACGGAAAAAAACTGATGTGTGAAAGTAGCCTAAAGGTACTGCCACACTACACAATCCCGCTAGCGATCTCGTTAGCGTCGCATACTAATGAGATCGCTAGCGGGATAGTTTCTATATCGCTAGTAGCTACCTAACTTAGCGATGTCGTTAAGGACGCTATCGCGGTTAGCAATCTTCTTAACGACTTTAGCGGTACAAAAGTACCGCTAAATCGCTAAAAAAGGTGCCACACTCAGTGATTAGATACTTACCAGCGGGGCGCCAGCGATGAAAATAGGGTCCGGAGCGATCAGGACGACGGACGAGATCACAGCAGGGGCCACGTCGCTGGTAGATGCCGCACACAACAACATCGCTAACGGGATCGCTAAATAGAGACGTTTTTTAGCGATCCCGTTAGCGATGTTGTTTAGTGTGGCATACCCTTTAGTGAAGTGAGGGAGTGCCCGAATTATGTGCATTCCCTATTGTGTTACCATATTTTTTTTTGTGCATATCTAATGCTGCTATCAGTAACTCACAGTGCAATGTTAATATCACTGGATATTTATATGTACTTCACGTTGTGCTGTGCAACCCTGTCACTTACTCGATTGTACTAAGGTACGCGACATGGCAGCATTCTATTTCTATTCCTGAATATATTGAGGACTTCCTGTCTTCATTTTGAATCATTAATTATAATCATGATACTGTGGACAATGCAAAATTACTATCAAAACATGATCTTTGTTTACCTGCCGGTGTAGTACTATCATGTATTATTTGTACCCCCAGGTTACCCACCTAA
Organism: Oophaga pumilio; assembly: GCA_009801035.1. Taxonomy (NCBI): domain Eukaryota; kingdom Metazoa; phylum Chordata; class Amphibia; order Anura; family Dendrobatidae; genus Oophaga; species Oophaga pumilio. The sequence continues at coordinate 49,671 of VIAB01009951.1, read as the reverse complement.
AACTTGTATTGTACTTGTGGTATTTTGTTCTACCTTTTTAACATATATTTTTTATTAAGTTGATTCAATAAAAATATTATTTTTTTTGATACATGATGACATACAGTTTCAGTAGAACTCAGTGATAGGGATTTGGATGATACTGGTGGCAGTTGGGGGGGCCATAGTGATCCTTACAGGGTCCCTTTAATTGCAGGTAATCTACTTTTACCATATTGCCAATTTAGTTGTGTCACACCAGACAGTCCGATGGAGTAGTTATCAGGCAGTATGAAAATTAAATACTTACTTGGTTTAATATACGGGGTGGGCCATTTATATGGATTCACCTAAATAAAATGGGAATGGTTGGTGATATCAACTTCTTGTTTGTGGCACGTTAGTATATGGGAGGGGGAAAACTTTTCAAGTTGAAGTCGGCCATTTTGGATCCAACTTTATTTTTTCCAATGGGAAGAGGGTCATGTGACACATCAACCTTATTGAGAATTTCACAAGAAAAACAATGGTGTGCTTGATTTTAACGTAACTTTATTCTTTCATGAGTTATTTACAAGTTTATGATCACTTATAAAATGTGTTCAAAGTGCTGCCCATTGTGTTGGATTGTCAATGCAACCCGCTTCTCCCAGTCTTGACACACTAATAGCAACACTGCAGAAGAAATGCTAGCACAGCCTTCCAGTATCCATTGTTTCAGATGCTGCACATCTTGTATCTGAAGGCAGTTGTCTATGCTGTGAAGATACGAGATGTGCAGCATCTGAATAAAGGGCCGGAAGTGGCGCATCTTAGAGATGTGCCTTTTCTGGGGTGGCTGTGAACTGATGTTTTCAGCCAGGGGTGGGCCAATATACATGGTCCTTTCCTAGGCTATTAATATCAACCCCCAGTCGTAGGCTTTCACTTTGCTGGTTACGAGAATTGCAAGGAAGCCCCTGCCATGTTTTTACCCCAAAAAAATCTTTTATTAAGTACATACATGTCCCGTAATTTGCACACACACTGTACTAATTGTATTGGTCACTGACATCTATATATCTACCTATTCTGTGTTATGTACGGTAGCTGAGGAGGACAGGAACAACAGCAGGGCAGCCGAACATCTGAGATGTTGGTAACTAATGGGTTGCAGAAACCTGAACTAACCACACAACTAGAGGTAGCCGTGGAGCGTTCCTACGTTGATCCTAGACGCCTCGTCACAGCCTGAGAGCTAGCTATGCCTAAAGATAGAAACAGGAAAGCTAACTGCCCCGGAGTAGAGCCCCAAAGGAATAGGCAGCCCCCAAACATATAATGGCGGTTAGACAAGATGAAAACACAAACGCAGGCAGAAAACAGATTGAGCAAACGCTGGGGCCACAAGCTGACTAAATAGGAAAGGACAGGAGAGATTACTTTCTGCAACCCAGAAAACCCTACAAAAATCCAACAATTCTAATTACAAAAATACTGAGATCACATGATCTCGTCACCCACTAAATCAGATCTCAGTGTGAACAAAACCAAGCTGCAGCCGCTGAAAAAGCAGGAAAAAGCAAATGAAAAAACAACAGAGGCTACAGACAAGCTGTGAGGAGCTCAAGCCCAGGAGGGGACCCAGCTGTCCTCCACAAATGTGCAGAAATCAATGCAAATAGCAAGCACAAAAAGAAAAGCAGAAAATATCTTACCTGAAAGCAGGCGATGCAGCCAAGACTCCAGCAAACTTCCAAATGAACCAGGAACCACAATTGAGACCAGAAAAATTGATCACCGGTGACCATCATGGGAGGGAACCTCCCTTATATCAGTCCAGTCCATGATCCCAGATTGCCATTCCTCTCTTTAATGTTCAGTACTGTCTGTAACCACCAGAGGGAGCCTCTGCTCATTCACAACATTCTGTATGTATTTACTGTATGTAAACCATGTCTTCTATCCTGTCGGCTCCTGCTGTGATTTTACAGAAGCCGACAAATGAGCTACCGGCTATTCTTCTATCTCTCTATGCAATATAAAGACATATATATATGTGTGTCACTGACATACATATATACTGTATGTGTGTGTGTATGTATGTGTTTTGAAGAATATTTCGTTTTAAAACTATGTGTAAATGAGAACTGTTGTATGTAAAAGCTCATGTTAAAATTGCATGTCATACGGATATTAAATTGCACAGACATCACATGACACTCGCATAGCACTCGTCCGTTTTTTTCCGGTCTGGATATCGGACCGTTTTTTTCTATATGGTTTTGTACCCTTAGAGCGGGGTCTCCCTTTCACATAACCATGTCTTATAGACAGCTCCTTTAAGGAATGCTCCTTTAAAAATTTTTTAGGTTGTGTCTGAGCAGCCCTGGCCTGTGGAGGAGGGCGAAGATTACTGGAAGGAAGCAACATGTATGCTGCACTATCACTTGCAGACAAATTGATGATGGTGCCTCTGGCCCCCAGGGATGCCAGTGTATCATTGTGCATGAAAAAAAAAATTTGCATGTGGGCTGCTTTGGTTTGTGTGCCAGAGCTGATTTTCAGTCCCAATCCAGCCCTGGGTCAATATACTAATACACTCACACCACACTACATTACATGCACATACACACATTTAATGTATACAAATCTTAGTGAGAGCGCTTCTTTAAGGCTCTAGATACATATCCAGTCCATATAAGAACAGTCTATGTAAGAAGACATTATTTCCCTATCCCAGAGCTGCCGTGCTCGTGATAAGCACTTTGGAAATTAAATTTAGAAAAAACAATATATCAGTAATTTAGCTCCAATCCTGCATTATTTAAAGCAATTCAATGTAAGAGTATATATACAGGTTACCAGTAAATAGGAATCAACTTACCTTATAGTCCATGAAGCAAGAGATTTTGGCTCAGAAGACATCATTCCATTTTTCTCCTCATTTTACCATGTGCTGATTTTACAGAAGTGGCCACTTTCATGTTGTTCGCTCCTATTGTACGCTCACAATTTATTAGTGCCAGGAGAGGTGTTTCTAAGCTAGTCCCCACTTACAACTGAAATGCACTTTACAGGTACAAAGGAGCCAGGAGCAGGCAGCAGGTCCCACCTGGAGGCCAAGTTACAGTCATTGAGTGTGTACAAAAGAGGGAAGAAACTGAAATCCAGGCGGGAAGGCAGGATTACAGTTCTAGTCCACTATAGCTGTTTGCTTAAGCTTTGGTCTTTGGCTGTGTCATGTCCACAGGAGGCAGCCAACGACATAATGCCTCAGCAAACAACCCGAGGCACTAATGTCATTGTCATCTTTTCTGCAGTTACTACAGTTGATCATGGTAAATGTGTGTCCAAGATACTCTACACACAGCATTACAGAGAGGAATGAGTGACAGTAATTGTATGGTGAAAACCCAAACACTTTGTCTGCTCATTATTCTCTTAAAAATAATTCAAGTTCAGTAGTGAAAAGTTATATCTCAGAGAACCAGCCACTCATTGAGTTGGGCAGCAGGAATCGACAAACAGGACTGTTTTTCTTTAAAATAGGAAGTTGGCCAGATATGGAGATATCAGTTTTTATTTTCTGTTCTATGACATAACTGTGTGCATTATCTTTTACCTTTATTACCGCTACACTCTGATGTCACTACAGTGAGTACCCCTATAGTATGAAATTAAATATTATTTGCCCCTGAACAGTGACATTGCTATGTGAATTATTCTTGTATGATGATACTGTATTAGCCCTAGCCAGAACCTATAATTATGTTTATTATACTTACTCAAAGACATCACTGTGCACAGTACTCTCACAATGTGCCATCGCAATATTTCCTATGACATGACAATTTTTATTATGTTTATACTGTAATAGGTCATCATGTGACCAATCACATAACACCCTGGTGCACTTTGTAGATGTAAGGAGATTGAGGCGCGCGGCTCTATTCCCCGACTTTTCCTGCTTGACTGAGGACTCCTTTGCCTGAAGTCACACAGAGTAGAGGCTGACAAGCTGGAGGAGGAGGAGCCGAGTGGAGAATAGAGGTGGAGTCACAGGGACTTGAGATCTACAAATAGCTCTTCAGCCTCATTTGCATATCAACTGAAATGCGGATTTCTTCGCAATGGATGAACAGACCGGCCATGTAAAGGTATTACTGCACTTGTGTTTGAAAGAGCTACATGCACAAATAAATAGTTTGGGGAGTGAAATCCTTCTGACAGATTCCTTTCATAGCCTGGTCACTGCAGAATTTGCTTCACAGATCACCGCACTCCTGAAAATATGCACCACACCATTAATATATAACTAGCCAATGTGCAGCCCGCCAAAATATAAATTGATAAGCCAGCACAGTGCCCTCTATGAACTATAATTAGCTACTTTTCCCGAGTAAAATAAAAATATAAATTAATTAGCCACTGTACACTTTCCCTCAATTCATTACAAGCCACTCTCTTGCGTCCTCAATCCCCACCACTGTGCTCCACCTACTTCCGAAATTCATTACAATTGCAATTCATTATAACCCTTCCCCACCATCCTGTAGAATGTAAGCCTGCAAGGGCAGGGTCCTCTCTCCCCTCTATATCAGTCTGTGATTGTTTGTTTACTGTAAGAGATATCTGTAATTTGTATGTAACCCCTGCTCGTGTACAGCACCATAGAATCAATGGTGCTATATAAATAAATATTAATTATAATAATTATAATTACATGTCCTCTCCCCCAATTCATTATAATTACACACCCCCAGAAGAAGTGAGCAGCAAAACGGCGCTCGTTGGGTGTGAGGGTGTAACACAGGTACTTGGATGCAGTGACACAGAGGCCAGGAGCAGGGGTTATCTATTATTTAATTAATTAACAGTAATAAATTCCTTGCAGGGAGATAACAGGGAAAAGTGGGATGCAGAGTAAACAGTATAACTGATATTCAACTATACAGTCTTTATATCAAGTGTAACTTATCGTCACTCCACTATCCGTTACTCTCTGGAGGTCTAACAGGTGATGAGATACCAGCAGAGGCCAGTGCAGTGTTTTCAGGCATCCGCGCCCAACACCCAGTCTCACTTCAGGCGGCCACCGGTTTTGTCGGCTGATCCGCTAGTCCATCTAACTGCGGAGCTGAAGAGTGAAGCTCTCCGCAATATTCACAGCATATGTGCCTCTGAGCAGCGACCGTCACCTGAATATCCACACTGCAACGATCTGCCCGGCAGGCGTCTCCCTGCACAGCTGCTGGTACTTGTGAGTAGTG
>VIAB01009949.1:74531-86290 GCA_009801035.1 Oophaga pumilio | reverse complement strand
TGCCGCTGACTTCAGTTGTTGCTTGTTTGTGGATCTTTCTGCCAATCACTCCTACTCCACTATTCTATTATTTTTGCCTTAAATTTTGTCTTAAGCATGTGAAGTGCATACTCGATGGGCAGAATATTCCACTTATTTTCCTTAAAAAACTCCTGGGTTGCTGTAGAGAATATTTTGGGCCATTGTCAATCTGTACTGTGAAATGCTGTCAAATCAACCTTGCTGCATTTGGTTGAATCTGAGCAGAAAGTATAACCCTGTATACTTCAGAATTAATCCAGGTGCTTCTGTCTTCTGTCACATCATCTATAAAGACTAGTGACCCAATACCATTGGAAGCCATGCATGCCAATGCCATCACACTGTTTCCACCATGGCTAACAGAGGATGTGGTGTGGTTTGTCTCATGAGCTTTTCCAAACCTTCTCCATACTTTCTTCATCCCATTATTCTTGTACAGGCTTGATCTTAGTTTCATCTGTCCAAAGAAAGCTTTTCCAGAACTGGGCTGGCTTCTTTAAATGCTATTTTTGTTTTTTTTACTATTTTGGCCTTTCTATTTTTAAGGCTGATTAATGGTTTGCATCTTGTGGTGAACCCTCTGTATTTGCTCTCATGATGTCTTCTCTTTGTGGCAGACTTAAATAATTAAACACCTACTTCTTGGAGAGTGTTCTTCACTTGGTGGAGATGTTGTGAAGGGGTTTTTCTTCATCGTGCAAAGGATTCTGCGATCATCCACTGCTGTTGTCTTCTCTTGGCAACCAGGCCATTTTGTGTTCCCAAGCTCACCAGTGCACTTTACTTGTTGCAGAATGTACCAAAATGTTTTGGCCACCCCTAATGTTGATGCTGTCTCTGATGAATTTATTTTGTTCAGTTCAATGATGGTCTGTTTCTCTTCCACTGAGATCTCCTTTGACCTCATGTTGTGGGTTCACAGCAACAGCTTCCCAATGCAAATGCCATTCCTGAAAACAACTCCAGACCTGCTTAGCTCATGATGGATTAACAAGGGAATAGTCCATGCAGCACTTTAAATAGAGGCAGCTTCAGATTAAAGAGCTGTAATTCCTAAACCCTTACTGAAATTAGGATGTGAATACCCTCAAATTAAAGCTGAGAGTCTGCACTTTTAGCCCATATTGATTATATAACTGTATCTTAAATATGTTTAAGTAACTAGCTAAAATGCCAAAACTTGTGTCACTGTCTAAATATTTCTGGACCTAACTGTATGAGGAAGATGACAGCCTGGAGGAAAGATGAGAGAAGTTGACTGCAAATGCATTGCACTCCTGGGATATTTTTTCTCTTTCCAAGCTACCTGCCCATTGGAAGAGAAGAGACCAAAATTAAAGGGGTTATCAAGGACTATTCCATTTTTTCACTATGGGCCGGAGAACTAACAGTTGCTAACTACCTGACTCGTGTCCGGCAGTGATCTCTCAATCTCTGTAGGCACAGAGTGGTCACATGCCGCTCCTTCCAGCGATTCAGGGGCTTCCGCTGACATCACTTCAACAGAACAACGGCTTCCCAACCACTCTGCTCTGTTTTTGGGGTGTGACTGCCAACGTCATGGGAATTGACAGCTGCTTATCTGCAGGTAGCCGGCTTGCAATAAGCATGACATCTTCAGTCACGCCTCATCAACAGAGCATCCCGGAAGAACTGCTCTGTTGATGTGGAGCAGCTGAATCGCCAGTAGAAGCAGTCAGGGACAGATGTGAGCAGCTGGTTGCCTCTCTTAGCCTCTTAGCCAGTACCTACCTGTTAGTTCTTACGTCCATAGTAAAAAAAATAAAATCATCCACGGTAAACCCTTTAAAGAAGAGTGAATAAAGCGGTAGAAATTACACTGGATATTTGCATTGTTTTGGTTAATGTAATGATGTGCCTTACTGGCGAGATTTGTTCTCACAAACCTAAGATATTAGACCTGTCTTTTCGTTTGGAGCAACTTTCTACAGCAGGAGCCAACCCTTCCCATTCTGTTTACAGTAGACCCTCACACTCAGCCATCAGGAGAACAGGATTGCCATCATCCTTAGATTGACACCCAAGCAGATCTGCTGTTTGAAAAGACTGACAGCAAGCTTCATAGGACACGGCAGTATAAATGATGTAGAAGCTGCAGCACTCACCCAAGCTACTTCCAACAGCTGATTGGTGAGGTTGCTAAAAGTTAGACCCCCACAATAGGCCATTAGTATTGTAAGGGCTGGCATGCATGAGCATATAACACGGCCAAGTGCTATCTGATGTCTTATTGGATAGCACTCGGCCCAATGTTATACTCTGGGGCAGTGCAGAAATGCAATTTTTTCTCATGGCGATTCGGCATTAGAAAAAAAAATTGCAGCATGCTCTGAGTGGCACCAGAATTCAGATACAAGTCTATGGGTGCGTGTGAAACATCAGACTGCACTATTAAGGTCTCCATCTTCTCCATACCTGTGCTCCGATTCTCACATGCGAGAGAATCGGATCACACTGAGCTGATACTGGGCTAAAACTCATCGGAGTGTGATTAACATAATCGATCTGAATCTCTCACATTAGAGAACAGTCTCTCCTGTGAGCCCAGTGTTATCCTGTAAAACAACACTATTTGCTAAATTTGTACAACAATGTTTCAAGAACTGCTGAAATCCTGTGAACTGACATATACATTATTGGAATATTTTTCTGAGTTTTATGTAGATCATGAAAATTCCAGGATTTGAAACCTTTTTAAATTGGCCATTCCATTAAATAGTGAGTTCAAATATTCCGGAGTGCTGCGGTTTTTGAGAGGCTGAAAAGTAAATTGCTTTGGTATTCTATCACTTTAGGATGGGACCTTTGAAACCCCTATTGCTTCTAAGAATTAAGGGACAATGTCTTGTCTGCTTCACTGTCTTTTCTCTGCGCAGGGATACTTTGGCTTCCTACTATGTAGAGATTTGTAGTGTGCTGGGAGTGCCGCTGTGCAAGGGAAAACAATAAAGGCCAAGCCCTTTCATTCTTCTTCATTTCCATTGACTTCTGACATGTAAGAAATATACCCTGACTTTTTAAGATGAGAATACTTCCAGTTACGCCTGGTGTTTTTAACATTATTTGTAAGCATAAAATATGGCATTTTTGTTACAAGGCTTTTTTTTGTGTTTTAAGACTGGAGTTTAGTTACCTAGACTTAATGAGGAGTATAAAGGAATAAGATGCGCCAAATTTATTAAAAGGTGCACAACACTTAATGAATTTTGGGACATCTTATCAATGGTGTTCACCTCTCCAGAAATTATATTCAAGTCATGGACTGGAGTAATACTTCTGGCACTAGAAATGCGCCACTTTCCATGAATTTGATAGTTGGGCAAAGCCTTGCATACCCGCCCAGTTCCTCCCAGTTTGTCGGGTCTGCTTTAAACTGATGTGAAAACGCGAAAAGTTGCAAAAACTGTTATATAACTCTGCATTGTGCAAAAAATTTCCAGTTTCTGGCATAAACACTTTGATGTATCTGCCATGATGTGTTAGAATGTTTCAGTTATACAATGATTAAAGAAATATCTTAGTAACATGGAAGTTTTTCTAGTAATTGAAAATAAAAAATACAAGTAAGAAACTAAATATAGGAAGTGCAAATTTTAGTGGCCATGCTGACTATAAGCAGTACTGGGGATGCGGCATTGCTTAATGCTCTTTTAATTTTTGCATAGACCTTCATTTCTCCCTATGGAAATGACCACGACCTGCTCCTCCAGAGCAAAGACTGATACACAGCTGGATGACACTACTGTGTGCCCCTCCAACAGGAAAAGCGGTGCACATTGATATATAGATTTGTGCGAACAAATTTTTATACCGTACAGGTCAATTGTTTGGAAACACCTGTTCATGGAATGGTTTTGCTTGTTCCCATTGGAATGTGCACTTTGTAGATTCAGACTGAAGTCAGCAAAACCACAAAGGAGTAAAGAAACACACATGGCACAAAGCAGACTGTGTTAAACCTTAGATCTCTCAAAGTTCCCCTCTTTTACTCTGATGACAGTTGTAAACATTCTCTTAAGTTCTTCATTAGGTGGTCACCTGAAACGACTTTTAATGAACATGTATGCCTCGTCAAGAGGTCATTTGTGAAATAAAATCTTTCAGAAAGTATTTTGCAATCCTCAGTTGTGTTTTGCAGAAGCAGCATTAGTACATATCTTCATACCAGTGCTGAGCACTATTCCACAAATGTTCCAAGCGAGAATATAGCAAGAGCCACTCAACTAAAGAGAAATGACATTCCATCACTACTTTCAGACATGATGGTCTGTCAATCCAGAAAATGACCCTTGAAGATATACTCAAAAATACTAAAATCACCTCTGCTGCAGAGGATAAGTTAACCAGCGTTTCCAGCCTCAGAGGCCGCAAATTGACAGCAAGTCCAATAACTGCCTTCATAAATGATGCACAAACATCAACTAACTGAATGAATGCAAAGCAGTTAATAAATGCTCTATATCTCTAGGAACTCCTTCAAGACAGTTGGAAAGCAATTGCAGATGACTGCTTGATGAAGCTGCTTAGAATGCCAAAGGTGTATAAAATTGTCATCAGAATAAAATGGGGATACTTTGAGGAATCTGCGGTTTAACCCACACTTTTTATTGTTTCACACTTGTATCTTTACTCCTAGTTTCCATAGCCTTTCTTTATGGTTTACTGCTGAAAACAAGGAAGCGCCATTGTTGAGAAATCAAGATTTGATGCCACATTGAAATGAGCTAGGAAGTCATTGGGGGTGTGTCAGTGCACAATCAAGTGTATAGACACACCCCTAATGCACTTCTATAGACTAATTTTGCATTTGATATAAAAAAAACACGAAACAGGTATTCTTTTTGTTATACTAGGACATAGAAAGCCATACCTCTAGTTTCCTGACTGAGTTTACTTTGAGATTATAAAGGGTTGTAAAGAAATATTCCGTACGTGTGGATGACGCCTAGCAAGCGAGTGCATGCCTTCTAGTGGTATCACTTTATTTTCCCTTTCTTGTTCAGTCTTGCGGCATCATACATTTCCCAGAGCTCTGAAGTCGTCACTCTATTTTGTGAGGGGTCTGCTGCGTTTAGATATTTTATACTCGGCTGGATACATGCTACTTATTTGATCTTATCCCTTTTAGTGATCTGTGTGCACTGATTTCTGCTATGTAAAACGCCTTCTAAATGCCGAAATATCGGCGACAGGCAGCTGTTAATTTGTGAAGCCTGTAACTCTTGTCCTACTTGGATGAGGCCGTTTTTGCAGTAGTGGAGCCGAGTTTGTGTTTTCCTATGCTGCCTTGGACTCCTAATGTGGGACCCGGACGAGTGCTCGTGAGGGCGTGGATGCGAGCCAGCAGTCATCCCAGCCAAGAAGAGAAATCTCTTTGTTTCCTGGCATCTCCGTCATTACTCTTTTTTTCTTTTTAGTTACATTTTTTTTTCCTTATGATTTTCCACTTTCTCTGTAACCCTTTTAGGGTTGTCCTTCCAAACTATGCTGATAAAGTAATATTACTTCTGTTTTTATTCTCCTTTTCTGCTATGAATAATTGATGAAAGCTACTTTGATTTACCTTGTTTTGATAGTTATTCTAAACTTTATTCATTGTAGAAAGAGTGTCCTTTTAGTATACGCCAGCTCCATTTTCACTTTATTGTTTTGAAAACAGTAGAAAGGGGTCATGAAAAGAAAATGTATGTTGCAGTGAGATTCTATGGGCAACATAATATTCAGTTCACATCTCGGTTCTGCTGGAGGCTCCCAACATTCACACTAAACTTTGCCTTAGGCCCTTAAGCACTCCGCATAGGCCTCAATAGTGTCCTCTTGACATATTCTGGGCTTGTAGTAATAGGCATTTTTTTCAATATATAGATAAGCTCAATCTATTACGCTTTATTATGCACAGGGCCACATTTTTTTGCTCATGGCTGTACCATGGCTAAAGTTAAAACCTTTCTTTCGAGGAATATGTCACAATACACCCAGTGCATACCTCCGGTAGGTACCTTCTCTAGGCGTGAACCAAGCCTAACCCCAAAATATGTAGAGCAAAGTCCAAGTAAGAGCAGAATGGCTGCAGACAATTCAGTCTTAGCCAATAATAATTAGATAATTTTGAAGTGGTCTATTTTTTTTAATCCGAAAATAATAATCTCTTAAATTTATTTTATGAACTGCTACCGAGACAATGAAGGACGTTATGGTTGTCAAGTGGTCCTGTTATTATAAAGGGAATCTGTCAAGAAGCTTTTGCTACCCCATCTGAGATCAGTATAATATATGGGAAGAGGCCCAGATCCCAGTGATGTATCACTTACTGGGCTGCTTGATATCATTTTGATAAAATCACTGTTTTATCTGCTGCATATCTAGCAGTTTTCTGAAAGCTGAGCTTTTATCACCCCCACACCACTGATTGGCAGCTTTCTGCTTATGAAGAGAAGCTGACAATAAGTAGTAGTAAGGGCAGAGTTGTACAGAGCTCATGAATATGGATGACTACCTAGAAGCAGGTTAACTAGTCCTCTAGTGATAATCTCCTGATAAAACTGTGATTTTATCAAAACTACACTGAGCTACCCAGTAAGTGACACGTCGCTGCAATCAAGGTCTCGGTCTCTACATTATGCTACAGAATAGGTGGCAAAAACTTGGTTACAGATTCTTCTGCAGAAAAACATCCCCACAGCATGATGCTGCCACCAACCTGTTTCACTGTGGGGATGGTTTTCTTGAAGTGATGAGCTTTGTTGATTTGATGCCAGATATAGTGTTTACCTTGGTTTCCAAAATGTTCAATTTTGGTCTCATCTAACCACAGAACCTAATGTGCGGAGTTTCCACGTGTCTTTTGGCAAACTCAGAACGAGCCTTTTTGTGTGCAAATAAAGGCCTTTTTTCTGCCCACTCTTCCATAAAGGTCACCAATACAGAATATACTGCTTACTGTAGTCGTATGGACAGATATTCCAGTCTCTGCTTGGGAACTCTGCAGCTCCCTCAGGGTTACCTTTGATCTCAGTACTACCTTTCTGATTAATGCCCTCCTTGCACGGGCTGAGAGTTTTGGTGGTTGGCCCTCTCTGGGCAGGTTTGTTGTAGTACCATACAGAGCTGTGTAGTCGGGAAGCCAAATCGCTGACTCCGACTCCTCATTTTCCTTGACTCACGACTCAGACTCCACAGCACTGCCTCACTACTAAGCATGTACATAAAGTATCTCACAGATTCATCTCAACTAAAAGCCTGGATCCTTAGATCAGAACAGAACAGACACTTATAGGACATTTCATAACTTTCCCTAATTCTTATGAAAACATTTACAGCACATCCTTCATTGTACTACTGTACCCAATTTATTAGATATTTTAGGAGTCGGAGTTAGTCCATTTTATACCGACTCCACCAAAATGGATACCATCTCCGACTCTACGACTCCACAGCTCTGGTACCATGTTCTTTCCATTGATGATAATGGATTTGATGGTGCACCTTGGGGATCATCAGAGATTAAGATATACTTTTTTTTTTATATAGATGAAGCGATTTTCCTGGACTTTAGACTAATTATTGCTGATGCATCACACACAAATCAGATTACAAAAATATTTAAACACAGTAATGCAACAAAATAGGTAAAAAGCCAAGGGGGTGAATACTTTTGCAAGCCACTGCAGAAATTATTTATCCATTATTATTTATATGCATTATTTATAAGTGTAGTTTTCACTATGTTGTAATGGTCGCTTCTTGTGCCTCTTATCACTGGAATAAGCAATCACGCGGAAGGCTAGTCACTGTTTCTGCTTTTTGACAGGTCTGGTAGTGCTTACAATGAGATTGTGAAATCTTGGTGAAGCAAACAACTCCTCTCATGAACCCTCCTCATCTCATTATAAAAATCGTTTCCCCATCTTGTGAAATCGGAGCAAAAAAATAGACTTCTAAGAAAAAGTTGCTTGTTACTTCAAATCTGAAGGAATTGTTTTCTGTTTTGGTTTTATTTTTGGCTGTATTACAGCTACTAGTTACATACAGCAAAGAGGATTAATTCCTAAGAGAGGAAACCGTGAGGAAAATGCCGATAATGGGAATGTCCAGTGTAATTCAGCTGTGGTTATAATGGAGATTATTTTTTTTTTTATTTCACCACATGCTGGTTATAGCAAAGGCAAACTGATCATCTATTCTCATTCTAATAGTTTTATATGTAAGACAATTGTTCTGATTGCCATCCCATATTGCATTTGTTAAAGACATATCAGATATATTGATGATCTATTACTGGGGACTGGCCGCTATTTTGTACAACTTTTCAAACAAATTAAACAAAAGATGCCAACCTACATTAAGTTGTTCTCTTTTACTTACAGTGGATAGAAAAAGTCTGTACACACCTGTTAAAATGCCTTTTTTTGCCATGTACAGCTATACCAAGAATAATCATTAGAGCAAAGAAGCCGGCAACATGTGTATAGTATCATTAAGTACCAGGAACACGACACAAGAACAACTGGTTTGCAGATGCTCTGGCTTTAGCTAGCCAGCACAATTTGGCTCTTATCAAGAACATTGAAATTTTTTAGCTTTCCCATTTTTACTGCTTCCAAAACATCAACTTCAACAACTGACTTCTCTCTTGCTGGCCATTATATTCCACCCTTCCACCTAAGTCATTGTTGTGAGATAATAGTATTAACTTCACTTGTTGGAGGGTTAATGTTATGGTTGACCAATGATTTATAGCCATTGGTCAACTGTAGGGGTTAAATAGGATCACCACCACTTTAACTGGTGAATGGTGGGTAGTGTTTTTTTAATTTTATTGTTATTGGCATTAAAAGAACTAGCACAGACTGATGGTGGCCAAATATTTAGAATTACATGGCATTCTACTCTTAAAGTGTCCCTGTGGAAGGAGAACTTTTCTGTGTTTCCTCCACCATTGTTTGCTGCTAGTCGGTCCCATCCACCACTTACTGCCATTTTTTTCCCCTGTACATTATTTTTGTGCCTGGTTTATAGATTAACTGAAAAAGAAATTGCACCAAGGTGAAAAAGATTTGACATATGGCTTTCTAATCACCTTTTACCATGTCAGTTTTTCCATGGCTAAGTCTTACACAGTTTCAAAAACTATATTTTATCAGTTCTGATTTTCAAATTTGACATATTGGAGATGAAAAAGATTAATTTTAATGGGGTAAATGTATCCTTCACTTTTTACTCAGCTATAAATATATGGGAATTCATAAGGAAATAATTTCTGGAATATGATAATAATCCTCCTACACACATTATTATATATACTATATTTACACTGGCATATAAAAGTTTGGGCACCCCTGCATAAAATAACTTTTATTGTGAACAATTGAGCAAGTTGAAGATGAAATGATATCTATAAGGCCTAGTGTTAAAGATGACACATTTTTTCTTTATATTTTAGGGGAAAAAATATATATATTTTCATCTTTTACATTTTAAAAATTACAAAATGGAAGATGCAAAAGTGGTTAGTGCCTAGCAGCACCCCCTTTTGAAAATCTTTCAGTTCTCTTTTGAGTGATTTTCATCCATTCTTCCTTGGAAAATTCTTCTATTTTTGTGAGATTCCTGGGATAACTTACATGATCTGCCATTTTGAGGTCTAGCCACAGATTTTCAATGATATTCAGATCAGGGGACTGTGAGGGCCATTTTAAAACCTTTATCTTGTGCCTTTTGAGGTAGTCTATTGTACATTTTGTCATGTGTTTAGGATCATTATCCATTTGTAGAAGCTATCCTTTTTTTCAACTTCAGCTTTTTTTTTTACAGATGTTGCTATGTTGGCATCAAGAATTTGTTGAATTTTAATTGAATCCATTCTTCCCTGTACCCGTGAAATGTTACACAAGTCATTGGCTGGAACACAAGCCCAAAGCATAATTGATCTTTAATGGTTGTCGAGATGTTCTTTTCCTGAAATTCCATGCCCTTTTTTCTCCACACATACCTATGTTCTTTGTGGCCAAAGAGTTCTATTTTAACCTCATCGGTCCACAGGACTTGTTTCCAAAATGCATCAGGCTTGTCTAGATGTTCTTTTGCATACTTCTGAAGTTGCATTTTATGGTGAGGACCCAGGAGAGGTTTTCTTCTGATGACTCTTCCAAGAAGGCCATATTTGTGCAGGTGTTTCTGAACAGTAGAACAATACCACAACTGCAGAGTCTGCTAAATCTTTCTGAAGGTCTTTTGCATCAAGTGGGGGTTCTGATTTGCCTCCCTTGCAAACTTATGAGCAGCGCTCACTAAATTTTGCTTGGTCTTCCAGACGTTATCTTGACCTTAACTGTTTCTATTAACTGCCATTTCTTAACTACATTTCTAACTGAGGAAATGGCAACTTGTAAATGTTTTGCTATCTTATAGCTTTCTCTTGCTTTGTGTGCCTCCACCATTTTTTCATTTTCAAAGTGTAAGGCGGCTGCTTAGAAGCACCCATGGCTGCAGTTTTATGGCACAAGGTTAAAGGAGGCTGGGTTTTTATAAAACTAGGAAATTTGCATCATCTGGTCTTTCCTAATGATGATAGTGAACACGACATAACCCTAACAGGCTAATTAAGGTCTGAAACCTTGGTCAAAGTTATCTGAGCACACAAATCTCCAAGGGTGCCCAAATTTTTGCATTGACCCATTCTCCGTTTTGTAATTTTTTAAATTTAAAAGATGATATATATTATATGTACCTAAAATACAATGGAAAGGTGTCATCTTTAGCTTTAGGCCTTTTAGAGATAATTTCATCTTCAACTTACTGCTTAACTATTCACAATAACAGTAATTTTAACCAGGGATGACAAAACTTTTCCATGCCACAGTATGTATACAGCAAGCAGAAGAGAGCGAGAGATCTAAATTGTTAAGGTATTCACATGTGGTAGACTTGTAAAACTTTCTGTGACGATACCATTTACCGTATTTTTCGGACCATAAGACGCACTTTTTTCCCCAAAAATTTGTGATCAGTAACCTACAGACAGTGTCAGGTCAGCACCATTATGCTGATTAAAATGATACCTTGGTTGATGAAATTCATCTTGTAGTTGTTGTCTAATCTGTATTTGTAGTTGTTAGTTGCTGAGATTCTCGTGCTTCGGGGCGGCCTGTGGTCGGGGGCTTTATATGGTGCTCTGCTTACATATTCATCCTTATGGGCTTATGACAGGTTATTGATCCTTCAGTGACCTGCCCCCATTTTACATAATGTAATACTGTATTATTTTACATATAATATTGTGGGGTTAGAAAAACAAAATTTACATCCAGCAAAATGGCGCCGGCAGTGTTTGCGCAGTAACATTTATTGCATAATACATATAATATTGTTGAGTAAAAAAAATGTAGCTCGAGCAAAATGGCGCCTGCGGCGGTGCATGCACAGTTGTATCTATCACTTTCAGATAGATGCTACTGTGCAAGCGCCGTCGACATTTTGCTCCAGCCAATTTTTTTCTCCAGCAAAATGGCTGCTGCGAATGCGCAGTAGCATTCATTGCATTCAGATAGCTTCAAATGCGCAAGCACCACCAGCGCCATTTTGCTGTAGCCAAAATAGCGGCGTGCTTGCGCAGTTGCATCTGTCGACAACCGTACATACGCCGCCATTTTGCTGGAGAAAAAAATGGCTGCAGCAAAATGGCGTTTGCGCAGTGGCATCTATCTGAAAGCGATAGA
>VIAB01009949.1:52790-68807 GCA_009801035.1 Oophaga pumilio | reverse complement strand
AAATTTTACCACTATCATGAAATACAATATGTCACGAAAAAACAGTCCTCTCAGAATCGCCAAGATCAGTTGAAGCGTCATAAAGGTAAAATGGTTAGCATTGTAAAAATTGGCCCGGTCATTAATGTGCAAACAACCCTCGGGGGTAAAGGGGTTAAAAATATATGATTCACCCCTTTTTCATTCATTAGAAAAAAAATAAATAAAAAAACAGCACATATGTTATCACTGCATCTATAAAAGTACAGTTTATTAAAATGTAAAGTTAATTATCCTGTACGGTAAATGTCATGAAGAGGAAAAAAAAAAAGTCTCAAAACACCAGAATTGGGTTTTTTTTGGTCACCACACCAACCTAAAAAATACAGTAAAAAATGATCAAAACATCCTTTCAACCCCAAAGTAGTATCTATAAAAGCATCAGCTCACTACGCAGTGGGATTTTTTTTTACAATGTTCAATGTTGTGCTGTAAAACAAGGCAGTATAATTCTTCAGGTCAGTATGTTTATGGCAATACCAAAGTGCATAGTTTTCTGTTTTACTTATAGGGTGAAACACAAATTCGGAAAATATTGTGCTTTGTGTCGCCATTTTCTGAGACCCTTAACATTGTTATTTTTCTATGAATGGAGCTGAGTGGGGCTGTTTTTTTTGCGTGGTGACCTGATGGTTTTTTTTATACTACATTGGGGTCCGTGTGATGTTTTGATCACATTTTACTGTATTTTTTAAGGGTAGTGTGTTGAATGAAAATACGCAGTTCTGGAGTTTTAATTTTTTTTTCTCTTCATGGTGTTTACAGCTCAGGCTAATTAACTTTTACGTTTTACAGAAGCAGCGATATCATATATGTAGATTTTTTTACATTTTTTTTCTAATGAGTGAAAGGGAGGATGATTCCAATTTTTTTTATTTTTTAACATGTTTAAAACCTATTTTTTTCTTTTCTACTTTATTTTTTAGTCCTCTTAGGGGACTTGAACCTGCGATCATCCTATTGCTTATGCTGCAGTATTACAGTATGATATAATAGCACAGGGGTTAGATAATGTTTCTAAGCTGACCGACTCCTTGTCAGTCCTAATCCATGTCATGGCTTCAGTTTTCCTCTGTTGTGCATTTTTAGGGAAATGATCAGAGTTGATTGTATTCTTCATACTGTAATAATGTAATGGACTTTATTGTTATAAAGTCTGTATGGGTTAAATCCGCACTTTTCTGTAGGATGTTCGCCAGTGATGATATAATGCGTAAAACCCTCTCGGATAGAAGCAGAACTAAACTGCCTGATTATTACATGATGTCATCTGGCAGTACCAGCCGGACTTAATCTGGAACACTTCAGCTTGTACGCTGCTTGATTTGGCCCCAGAATGCTTTTTGCCTGGCGTTTGAGGACATGGCTGCGTTTTATTAATATACTTGGTGGACTTTACATTTGGCTGGTATAACCAGAGAACACTATTAAATTAAGTAGTTGACAAATTCGATGTGGATAGAGACCATCCATCTGGCTCCTATATCTTGCACCTAGGAGCACCTTAATGCAGGTAAACCAGAATACGTCATGAGCACATCAGTGGTATGAGCCATATGTGTCACAGCCTCTATGCTAGATTAATTGTGTTACATCTGGTTGTTTTTTGTAATTTCGTATTTAGTCATAGATTTAGTTTTGTAAAAAATGAATAAGCGTGGTCTATGGGGCTCCATTATCAGACAGAGGCCAAAATGATCCTCCATCTGGTATATGTACTGTATATGGTATATTGCTTTAGTCACAGGCATCCATTAAACCGATACAGGTTTTCAAGACGTTAACTGGAAACCATTGTAGCCTGAATGGCCGATGCCACCATTGGACGACCGTCACAGTTCTTGTTTAGTTTTCATATATAAACTAAAGAATCTAATTTTTGATACTGGAAATCAGTAACTTTTTTGACATTTCATTTCTCAAACACCAGCTGGTTAAATATACTGTAGCTATTGAGAGCAGAAGGAACTGTACAGTTAGTTGTTATGGCTGCCCTTCTATGTATGTCTGCCCAAATCTTGGTTTTCTGCCAAACTGTCTCCATTCTGTTGCCTGATGATGTGAGATATCTTCCTGATAAAGGAGGGGGGGAGTGTGTAAATTGAGTCGATATTTCCGCATGTGACTGCTTTTGTGGCCTTCACTTGTTTATAGCTAGCTCTTAATCAGATAATAAAAAAAATGTCTTCTAGGGAGTGGATATACCAGCGACACACAGTACCAGTGGTTTATTTTCTGCTCATGATCATTAAAGGTCTGTTGACGTTGACCGCTCGGTGGCATGATATGATACTGATTGGTAAACTTTTACTGATCAGCAGATGTTTAAATGCCTGATTACATAGGTAGACCAATGTTTGTTATTTTTAAATAAAGTAAAAGTGTGTTTTGTTTTAGTTTCTATTAAAGGATTTTATTCTTGCTGTGTCTTTTATTTACCATATAACTATAGGGTTAATGGATAGGTGCCTTATAGACGCCTCTCCATTACTAAGCCGTGGGCTTGATGTCACAGGACAATACAAAGGTGACATCAACTCCACAAATATTAACCCCACTTTCCACCGCTACAGGGTAAGTGGGAAGAGCCAGACAAAACATCAGAATTGGCGCATCTAATAGATGTGCCTTTTCTGGGCAGCTGCGGGCTGCTATTTTTAGGCTGGGGGGCTATATCCATGGCCCCTTACCAGCCAGAGAATACCAGCTGTCTGCTTTAACAAGGCTGCTTGTCAAAAATGGGGGGAGACCCCATGCCGTTTTATTTTAATTATTTAAATAACCCTCTTTTTTTGATAACCAGCCTTGTGGAAGCTGACAGCTGAGGGTTGCAGCCCCCAACTGTGAGTTTTGCCTGGCTGGTTATCAAAAATACAGGGGAACCCGCGCAGTTTTTTTTTATTTACAGCGCACGAGCTGGCTACTGAATACACCCATCAGCCGCTCCTGCTTCTGTTGTTATTAGCGGCAGCAGGTGTCGGATGATGGGAGCTGTAGTCTCATCTGCTGACACCAGTGACTGGAGGTAAACTTTATACCTCTGATCACAGCTGAGCGCTCACGCTGTCTTTTGATAGCGTGGGAACTGCGGCTGTCTGACTGGTGGGGATGATTTCACTGCCGATCAGAAGCGGTCTTTCCCGAACCCAAACAGTTACACGGACTTCCTGATGAAGTCCGTGTTTGGTGTCCGTTCCCAAACAGTAGGTGTTCTGTACCGACGCAAAACTTTACAGTTAAGCAAGTAGAATGAAAGGCCTAAATACATTTCCTTTGTATTTTCGGCAAATATATATATATTTTCTTCTTTTACATTTTAAAAATTACGAAAAAGAAAATGGGCTGATGGAAAAGTTTGGGCACCCTTGGAGATTTGTGTGCTCAGGTAACTTTGACCAAAGTTTCAGACTTTAATTAGCCTGTTAGAGTTATGGCTTGTTCACTATCATCGTTAGGAAAGGCCAATGTCACAGGTGTGTCACGCCAACCTGGGAGATCTGGGGGTAGAAGATCACTGCGTATTGTGAATCATCGTGCCTGTTTATTTGGATCCCATATTAAATAAATTTGGTTTCCTTTGGTGCTGAAAAGGGAAACGACCCTTTCTATGCGCGTTAGAAACTTGCAGTTCCATTTCAGCTGTTTCTGATCTGGTCGTTAACTCTTCCTATAAAACTTGGCCAGACCCTCTCTGTCCTGCCAGTGAAAGCTCTGCTTCCTTGCCCTTAGGAGACTGTGATGAATAGAGTTTGTTGTTGCTGTTGGAGATTCATCTTTGTGTGCTTTGTGCTAAAGCTAAGTAGTTGAAGTTTGGAGATCAAATTGTGGTGTTCTGTAGGTTGCTGTTGTACATGGGTGTTTATCTCCTGGTCCCTTTTCCAATTTAGTTTATTCCTCCCAGTCTCTATCCTCCTTCCTATTGTTGGTTAGTGCTTTTGCATGATAGAGGTTTTCTGTTACCCCTGTTTTGTCTTTGTGTCTGGTTGACCTTTCATTTCTGTCCCATGCCTCATGGGGTGAATGAGGGGACTGATTAGGGT
This sequence comes from Oophaga pumilio, assembly GCA_009801035.1. NCBI lineage: Eukaryota > Metazoa > Chordata > Amphibia > Anura > Dendrobatidae > Oophaga > Oophaga pumilio. The sequence goes on along the minus strand of VIAB01009949.1, from coordinate 64,728 downwards.
TTTTACAGGAGCATATTAAGGTCGGAGACTCGGGCCTCTCTACCTTTAAGAGTAACCCTGGGACAGGGATAGTTAGGGTCCCAGCTCCTGGGACAGTTTGAGGCCTCTCTTCCTTACTGAAGACCGTCACAGCGTGACATTCACTGGCCAAAAACATTTTGTATCTTGGTATGGATCCCATTGTATTCCTTGGCAACAATTGCAGGGCCTGTTGCTTGAAGTGTCAGACCTGCAATCTAGGATCTCCCCGCAGCAGACTGTTGGTCTGGCGGGCTGTCAGGCTTAACCAGAACCTAAGGTGGCCCTCCTGGATAGGTTTTCTGGGGGACGAAATAAATTTATGGTGTTCCGTGAAGCATGCAAGCTGTATTCTAGGCTTCATTCTCGGTCATCTGGGAGTGAGGAGCAATTGGTTGGTTTTGTTATTTCTCTCCTTCGAGGAGATTCTCAATCCTGGGCCTTTTTTCTTCCGGCGGGCTCGCTGTCTCTTTGGTCAGTTGATGTATTTTTTGACGCTATAGGCCTCTTATATGATGATCCGGACTTTGTGTCCCTTGCCGAGTCTAAGCTACGTAAGCTTCAAAAAACCGATGAAGAGCATAGATCCTCCACAGACAAAGTAATAATCAAAATTATTTAAGTTTATTACATTTACATATTAAAAACATGACAACGAAGGAGATGGCAACACATACTGTACAGAAGACGAAAATTCACTGTGCAAGAAAATTTGTCATTAACGGATATAAAGTGCATAAACGTACATAATCATTTATTAGGAATAAAGTTGACGTTCTGTGTAGCTCCAGCTACTAAACTAAAGTGTCATACATTTTAATATACATCACCACAAGTAAGCATTAGTATGCATGATAAGAAGCATATTAGTAATGTGCTAGGTGCATAGAGTGTAGAGAAAATGCTGGGCGACGCAGGAAACTATCCCAATTATGTGCTGCAGATCAGCGGAATCAGATTAAGGGTAGAGCTTTAGTGGCATTAATCTGAGTCATCCGTCTGCAGACAGATCGGGGGGAAGTAAACATTGGATTGCTAAACAAACCATAATGATCAGAACTCAAACATTAGATGCTGATAGATATATTTACCCAGTCAGGACTTGCAGCAGTGGACCCCTTAATGCGTGTTTCGGCTGTTTCTTCCTCAGAAGCGGTGCATGAATCTTCAGCAAGGAGACTGGCCCGGAGAGGAATTCTACTCAGAGTTCCGTAGATGGACCACTGGCACCCGGTGGAACGATCCTGCTGTTAATCAGTTTGGTCAAAAGAGCATTTCATTGGGGTCTGTCCTTCTTTATCTCAAGCACAAAAAGACATCGGAAAACGTTTTAGCTCAAGTTGTGTGGATGTTAACCACCTGAGTGTATATATCTTCTCTGCATCTCAGTTTTTCTTACCTGCATAAGTGGTTATTGGTATGAAAACTGAGAAAATATCCATCCTCTTGGATAGTGGGGCGTGAGCCAATATGGTTGATGCTTGTTTCGCACGGGAGCTTGGTCTTTCCTGTAATACTCTGGCGGAGGCCGTTCCCAGTTGACTCAGCGCCTCTCAGTCGGAAATTTTATACAAGTAGTACATGGTGTGAACCTGCGCACACGGGCTCTTCACAGGGAGCTCCTTTCTTGTTATATCTTGCAAAGTGTCCCTACTCCTAGTGTGCTTGATCTTCCCTGGTTGACTAAACATCCAGTCATAGACTTGCAGGCCAGAGAGATTATTAAGTGGAGTGATTTTTGCAAAAATAATTGCCTAGGTCTTCCATTTAGCCTGTGTATTTGGATCCCATACTAAATGAATTTGGTTTCCTTTGGTTCTGAAGAGGAAAATGCTGGTCTCAAACATGCAGCTTCATTTCAGCTGTTTCTGATTTGATCGTTAACGCTTCTGTAACGCCTCCTAGAGTGAACCCTCTGGGTCGTGATACCAATCCTCCCCTGAGTGAGCTGACCTAGTGAGACCGACCCCTATACAGGGAGCGTCAGGGGCAGGCTCAGGGGAGTTAATACCACGACGGCCGATACCAAGGGGGGGACGGCTCATGGGAGACTGAGGAAGCAATGAGTAGATCAGAAAAGACCGGGGGAATCGGGAACAATGACGAGGGGCTGACGGGGATGCAGTATCCAGTAGTGGAAGGCGGAGGTACAGAAACATGATCCGGGGAACAGGGACTGAAGAGATAAGGCAGGATCCAAGGACCCGGGAGCAGACGGGCACTGAAAGAGAGTAGTAGCAGAGCAGGATAAAACCTAAGCAGAATAGGCACAATGAATAGCACACAGGGACCTGAGTATAGACAAGCACCAGAGCGGGCACTAAAGTAATAATCAGGCGCCTCCTCTAGCAGAAAGCAGCCTGATATACCTGGTACATACCACCAAGATTGAACGGCGCTTCCGGGTCAGGGCATCCTGTCTGCATAAAGTGCCGAAGAATGGCGCGGCCGTGACCTAAGGTACGCAGAGCGCACGTGCGAGCAGCGGGATCCTCGGGGCGGCCGAGAAACCGGAAGTGCCGGGGAAGCATGGCGAGTGCACCCCTCAGCAGCACCCCGGGAAGCACGAGGACTGGGGTGAGGATCAGCGGCCACAGCTGTGACAGCTTCCTATAAAACTTGGCTAGGTTTTCTGTTATCCTTGTTTTGTCTTTGTGTCTGGTTTACCTTTAATTTCTGTCCCATGTCTCATGGGGAGGGGAGGGGACAGATTAGGGTTTTTATGGGAGCATAGTAAGGTCAGAGACTCTGGCCTCTCTACCTTTAAGAGTACCCCTGGGACAGGGATAGTTATGGTCCCAGCTCCTGGGATATTTTGAGGCCCCTCTTATTTACTGAAGACTGACAGCCAGGTGATGCAACTTTCCATGCTTTATAAAATCCCAGCCTCCTCTAACCTTGTGTCATAAAACAGCAGCCATGGATTCTTCTAAGCAGCTGCCTAGTGGTTGTGGCGCATGTGTTGTAAGGTATATTTTGAATGCTGTTAAAGGGAATCTGTCACCCTAAATTGGCGGGATATTTAAATGATGGCAGTCAGGTCAGATGGGTGGTGTTTTGGGTACTTGCCTTAACATGTTGTTCGCCGCTGTCTCCATTATTTCTGGGAATTGTAGTCGTTGCCCTCCATGTAACGCGCCTGCGCATTGCAATCTGCGGGCAAAGCATACTGCGCGTGCGCAATTCAAGATTGCAAAGCGCAGGCGCGTTATATGGAGGGCAACGACTACAATTCCCAGAAATAATGGAGACAGCGGCGAACAACATGTTAAGGCAAGTACCCAAAACACCGCCCATCTGACCTGACCGCCATCATTTAAATATCCCGCCAATTTAGGGTGACAGATTCCCTTTAACAGAGCAGAGCTGTAGCTCAGGCAAAAATAGCTTACGCGTTAATCTTGTACATAAGATAAAATACATCACATAGATAACATATTTATATTTTTCAGAATCTGTGTTTAAGTAGTAATAAAATAAGATAGGTATTTACATGATTGGCAGCACTCATAGTCACACATGTGTCTTCTCAGCTCCCAATCTGTACTCTGCTTTTTATTTAACGATCGCCAATTAGAGCCGTCAGGTACCATTTCAGCTAGCTTTCCTCCTGCTGCACACCTTGCCCATAGTTTGGGAAGAGATTTCAGCTGGTCAACCTACAGAGCGCTAAGTTATGTTACTGCCTATTGAAGGCCAGACTTGTTTGGCATCGTCTGCTTAGCTGCCTCCAGTTGCACATACTTAGATGAACAAGCTTGTTTCTCCTTTCTTCTGCTTTCTTTCTTGAGAAGTTCTAGAAGCACTCCATTACAAGCGCCAAGATTCTCATAAGACTACCAATGTGGCCCTGATCCTTGGTGTGAATTTCTCTCTCCTACCTTCAGCATCCTTTCATTGAGGGTTTACTAAACACTATAGAGATGGCGTCTATCAAACAACTCATTTGATTTCTTTACTTGGTGTCGGGGGTTTCATGGCCTTTGCCTACTATTGGTACTCCAACAAATATGCTCATAACCACATATAGCTATGTCTGATCAGGTGTAATAAGCTACTCTATGCTCTTTTTCTTGAACTCCCTTGGTTTAATGTTAAACGTATTGTTCATGTGCATTTCATGTCCATGGCTATTGTCTTATATCGATACTTTCCAGTTATTGTTATGATATGTTTGATTTCACTGTACGAGTTGTCCTCTTGTTCTTATCTGCCATATTCAATTCTGGTGTACATTGTTCAGTATGGTTGATAGGATTATGGAAAAGTAATAAAAATAGCATTATAAAAAAACCTATCAAATTATGGCTGGAGCTGCAAGTGCTTCAGTCTCTTGAGTTCTTATTTTACTGTCTTATCTACTCACCCACACATATCATCAAAGTGAATTGGGCAATTCAGGAATGAATAAAGTATTGTGGCTTTCAGGCAATTAAGAAGTAAGACTTTATTAGCTATAACTTATAAGTACACTATCGGATCTAAGGCAGACTTTGGGCGGCAGCAACAAAAATAAGACTTTGTTAGGAAATTGTGAGGCCAGATAATGCCGTTTTGTATTGGAGCCACTTAAAATTAGGACTAGATCCCATAAGATAGTAAGGTTTTACCATGAAATATACAAGATTATGTCACTGAAAGGACATTTGAGAAGACCTTTACAAAGCTAGGTCCGCCTTCGTTTCACCAGAAGTACTGAATGTGTGTCACCACTGTAGATGGATGTAATAAATCTGGGTAACTATGTGCCCTTTGGATGCCATTTATCACTGATTGAACTTTCTTTCATATTTACAGGTATATATTATTAATGTCACCTGGTCAAATGGCACCTCAGAGGTCATCTATCGAAGATATAGCAAGTTCTTTGACTTACAGGTAAGACATGGACCGTGATTATTGGTTAATAATAACCATTCTATCAGCCATATGAGAGACTATATGGATACAGCTGCTCCCAAGATTGCTAATTTAAATTTTTTTTTCTGGACAGCTTGTCAAAAAATAAAACACACAACCAATATTTTTCACGCACATATTAGAAAACAACAATTCATTACGATTCTAAGTTTAAACATATCTATAGCTCTTTACTCTGATATGAACTCCTTAGCTACATTCACTTAGATGTGATAATTACAGTCATAATAATATGTACAGGTTTCTCTATCTTAAAAAACAATAAATCATGTACACATCAAATTGTTTTGCAGACCAGGAAAAAAATAGCTGTTTTTATGGACTATCCAGAAATGTTTAGACTTCGGCAACCCTGACTACTGCCTTCACCTGTTGTTATATTTGATGTCCGATATGCATATTTCTCTATAAGGCTGTGTGCACACATTGAGTAAATGGATGTAGAGGTTTCTGCAGCTCTTGGCAGGACAAATGTGCATTTTTGCCGCATTTTTACACTGATTTGAGTGAGGTCACTGGTGAAAAAAGCAGGACAAAGACTCAGAGAATTGACACGCTGCAGATTATTTTCTGCACCAAATCTCCAAGTCAAAAATACTGAACGTGTGCATGACAATTCAGGTTTCTCATTCACTTTGCTGGCATCAGTATTGTTTCAGATTTTGCTATGAAATCAGCATGGCAAAAACGCACTAAGTCTGCAACGTGTGACAAGCGTTAGCGTTTCGAAAAGGTCCAATTTGAACCAAAACATCACACAATATGCTTTCTTTGCAGAAAAAACAAAACCTCAGAGTGTAGCGTGCCTTAGGATAAGTTCATACTAGGCGGTTTGTTTTCAGGTTTTTTTTTTATTCAAATTTTCAGCTGCAGTTTACAGTACCAGCTACGTCTATCAGATTTCAGAAATCTCATGCACGCACCATAGTTTTTTTTGTCATTCGTATTTTGTGCTTTCCATGTTTTTTTTTTGCAAAAAAGAGCATATCACATCTTTCATTTTTTTTCAGTGTTTTTTTCACCGTTTTTCACCAATTGACATGAATGGGTGGTGAAAAAAGTGCTGAAAATCCGCAGAAAAAAGCAGATATCAGGTTTTGCTGCGTTTTTTTGTGCCAAAACCTGATTCTGTAGAGTAGGACTGTTTTTCTTTTTGCACTAAACTTTATCAGCATGCACAAGAGACAAATCTAGGATGCCAAAAATGAATTAAAAAAATAATTTTGGTGGTGAGGATACACTTTTTTGGTCATTATCTGTTTGTTATTATTGGAACATATAGTTCCTTTTTAAAGGCGTTTATTAAAAGTTAATTTTTAGCCTGTACTTCTACCTTGCTATTTACACATGCCTTACAATAATGCTACATAAGTTTTGATTGTCTTACAATAAAACTACATCACACAGTGTAGATTGCTTTACAATAATACATCACACAGTGTAAAGTGCCTTACAATAATACTACATCACACAGTGTAGAGTGCCTTACAATAATACTACATCACACAGTGTAGAGAGCCTTACAATAATACTACATCACACAATGTAGAGTGCCTTACAATAATACTACATCACACAGTGTAGAGTGCCTTACAATAATACTACATCACACAGCGTAGAGTGCCTTACAATAATACTACATCACACAGCGTAGAGTGCCTTACAATAATACTACATCACACAGTGTAGAGTGTCTTACAATAATACTACATCACACAATGTAGAGTATCTTACAATACTGCATCACACAGTGTAGAGAGCAGTACAATGATACTACATCACACAGTAGAGTGAGCCTAACAATAATACTACATCCACACAGTGTAGAGTGTCTTACAATAAAACTACATCACACAGTATAGAGTGTCTTACAATAAAACTACATCACACAGTATACAGTGTCTTACAATAAAACTACATTAATCCAATTGTAATCTAGCCTGAAGAAGGAGCCTCTGTGCTCTGAAAGCTTGCAAACATATTATTTTATGGTTAGCCAATAAAGGTATCACTCTGAGAATACTTTTGTCATCATTGAACGGAAAAGTATTCACATCAATAATACTACATCACACGGTGTAGAGAGCCTTACAATAATACTACATCACAAGATGTAAAGTGCCTTACAATAATACTACATCACACTGTGTAGAGAGCCTTACAATAATACTACATCACAAGGTGTAAAGTGCCTTACAATAATACTACATCACACAGTGTAGAGAGCCTTACAATAATACTACATCACACGGTGTAGAGTGCCTTAGAATAATACTACATCTCACAGTGTAGAGTGCCTTACAATAAAACTATCACAGTGTAGAGTACCTTACAATAATACTACATCACACAGTGTAGTGCCTTACAATAATACTGCATCAGACAGTGTAGAGTGCCTTACAATAATACTACATCACACAATATAGAGTGTCTTACAATAAAACTACATCACACAGTATAGAGTGTCTTACAATAAAGCTACATCACACAGTGTAGAGTGCCTTACAATAGTACTACATCACACGGTGTAGAGAGCCTTACGATAATACTACATCACAAGGTGTAGAGTGCCTTACGGTAATACTACATCACACAGTGTAGAGAGCCTTACAATAATACTACATCACACAGTGTAGAGAGCCTTACAATAATACTACATCACACAGTGTAAAGTGCCTTACAATAATACTACATCACACAGTGTAGAGCCTTACAATAATACTACATCACACAGTGTAGAGTGCCTTACAATAATACTACATCACACAATGTAGAATGCCTTACAATAATACTACATCAGACAGTGTAGAGTGCCTTACAATAATACTACATCACACAGTGTAGAGTGCCTTACAATAATACTACATCACACAGTGTAGAGTGCCCTACAATAATACTACATCACACAGTGTAGAGTGCCTTACAATAATACTACATCACACAGTGTAGAGTGCCTTACAATAATACTACATCAGACAGTGTAGAGTGCCGTACAATAATACTACATCACACAGTGTAGAGTGCCTTACAGTAATACTACATCACACAGTGTAGAGAGCCTTACAATAAGACTACATCACACAGTGTAGAGTGCCTTGCAATAAAACTGCATCACACAGTGTAGAGTGCCTTATAGTAATACTACATCACACAGTGTAGAGTTCCTTACAATAAATAATACATCACACAGTGTAGAGTGCCTTACAATAATAGTACATTACACAGTGTAGAGTGTCTTACAATAATACTACATCACACAGTGTAGAGTGTCTTACAATAATACTACATCACACAGTGTAGAGTGTCTTACAATAATACTGCAGCACACAGTGTAGAGTGTGTAACAAGAATACTACATCACAGTGTAGAGTGCCTTACAATAATACTACATCACACAGTGTAGAGTGTCTTACAATAATACTGCAGCACACAGTGTAGCGTGTGTAACAATAATACTACATTGCACAGTATAGAGAGTGTAACAATACTACATCGCACAACTTTGGGGCGCGTTCCTGCACCACTATACCACCATGGGTAAGCTATAACCTTTTCTAATGATCATTTGTATGCTGCTCCATTTCCTGGTTGTCCCTGGATCCGGACCACGGACACAGGGAATTGCACTGGCAAACTAGATAATGTTATGAAGTGGCATTTCATTGGAAGCATTTTATAAGGAATGACATATGTCTTCCACTTAACCCTGGGGACACGGTACTTGATTGTGTATTTCTCCATTTCCTTATTGCCCATGGTATGTTTTTTGGTGTAGGTATTTACCATTCTGCAGCTCACCGTGACCACTGTGGGTTCTGATGTCACCGTCTGTGTATTTTGGTATATAATCTTTTAACCTTTGTACTATCCTACCTTAATAAAATTCTTGCTTGTTATAAAATTGTCTTCGTTTTTGGTATTTTGCTCCTTTTTCTTTGTTTTTTTATCGCACAACTTAGTGTCTTACAGTAAAAGTACATCACAAAGTGTGGATTGGTTTACAATGATACTTCTGTTTACCAATTTACGTTTTTGTGCAATGTTTTACCAAAATCCAATATTATCAGTAGTAAGTATTTATTTAGCATTTAGAAGTTTGACTCTGAGTTTTACCTCCCAGTATGTTGCATTGATGTCATTTTCCTTCTGTAAACACTGTTCATCTCTGGCCTTAAACTACCTCGAAATACATTATTTGGATTTGCGGTTTGACCCCACAATATCCTGTATTCTTAGTCACTGCGATATAAATGTTTCATCACTATAGACTTTCCAGACTTGCTGTCACATAAACGCCTTCATTTGTTGACACATGTGTACAGACAATATCCAGGTTGTTTTTTTATAGTTACACTTATTTTCTTTTTTTTTTTTGCTAACCACAATATTCAAAATATAGATTTTGTACTTTTTCCATTAGATCACTCAGGAGGCAGCGCTATACTCTGCAAAGATGGTTATCAGTATAAACTAACTGCTGAATGAGGAAGTATCTTATAACCCACACTGTAGGTGTTTTCCAATTTCAGATGATTCAGATTTAGTGTTTCTAAGTGACACTACCCGCACAACAGAATTATTCTTTTTTTATTTTTCTTGCTTTTTTTTTTAGGAAAATCATTAAAAAAAAAGATACTTTTCCTTTTATATGACAGAAAATGTTTTTTTTATTATTATCGTCAGAGCGCGCCTTAATAAACAGTGTACATGCTTTTTTTTTTTCAACTAGCCCATATGCTTAAAGGGAATCTGTCAGTAGGATAAACTCCCCTAAGCCGTCAATATGGGCATTCAGGTCATAGAATGCTCAATAAAATGATACCTTCATATTAGTGATTCAATGTCGTATTCCCAAAGAAATCCACATTTTTCTTCATATGTAAATGAGCTGTTCAGGACTATGGACTGCATGAGAATCTGCCTCCAGAGCTTATTGTAAATGGCAATGGATGTTACCAGTGTGAGACATGTAATGACTGACAGTGCGCTCTCCTGATCTACATGGCTCACCCTGGTAACGTCCTCTTTCAATTAAAATAAGCTCTGGAGTCAGATGCTGGAGATCTGTCCCCGGCCCATAGATTTTAACAAATCATTTCTTGGGAATAAAATATTGCAGCAGATATCAGTATATAATTTTAGTCAACTTCTTATGACCTAAATGCCCATTTAGACGGCTTAGGTGTTTATGGCTTTATGTGTTTATGGCTTTATGGGAAACTTCTCAGCAAATACCCATATTTTGAGTCTACATGTGATCATGAATGTTCTCCTTAGCTGGCACTTGTCTTCATTTGTTAAATCAGCAGTTGGTACACCAGAGCTGTGCCGAGTATAGCTGCAGGATGACACCAATCAAGCAAACCTATGGGAGCTGGAGACAAAACCATGAGATGACTTCTTAAGGGACATTCCAGGAAAGACTCTGTAAGGTGCTTTCCTGTCATGTTTTTTTATTTGTACACATCCCCCTTTAGTTCCTCTAGGAAATATAGGATGACAATTAGTTTTTCCGGTAGTGTTTGTTTAAAATTATATCCTGCTGTTTTGTGTCTATGGTTACAGACTACAACCAATACATATGTACTCTGATTCTGTAGTGATACTCCTTTCCATCTATGCACTATTTTTTGCTGATCATTTGATCAGAGTTTATTCTTTATGAATTCTTGAAGACTTGTTTCATTGTTTATTCTAAATACATTTAAACAATACATATTAATTCAATAATACAATAATATAATAACTAGTAAACTACTTGTATTTGAAAACATGGTTAAGAAAAAAGCTTAGACATAGGATATTGCTCTAGAGATAAATTCAGTTTCACATAAGAAAGCAATGTCCAGCCACTTACTACACAGTGTTCAGGTTTCCTCACCTGACAGTCACTTAGGGAATGTACACACATTAAGTATTTGGTGCAGAAATTTCTGCATCATTTCTCTTGGCAGGAAAACCGCAGCTGCAAAGATTTGCATTTTTGCCGTGTTTTTTACTTGCGTTTTTGGAGCAGATTTTTCCCCACTCATTAGTATAGTATGGGTGAAATCTGCAACAAAAGCACTGAAAGAATTGACAATGCTGCAGATTTATATCTGCACCAAATCTGCAAGACACAAATAAACAACGTGTGCATGAGACTTCAGGATTCTCATTCACTTTGCTTGGCATCAGGAAACCCTTCAGGTTTTGTGACAAATCTGCAGTGAAAAAACGTAGCAAAACCGCCACGTGTGCACACAGCCTTAAGATTATTGATCCGCCTGTCAAAACACAATTCAGAACTTTTTATAATGATGATGATAAAGATGGCTTAACATGGCCTTTCGTCGACTATGAGCCCACTTGTCAGTACTGAGCCCCCACATTTGATGCCTAACCAAGTTAATTGGAAAGCCTATACCATGGGCTATCCTGGCTGAAGTGAATAGTGTTTTCTGCTCTCAACAGACAATCCAATTGATATGTCATGAATGCCTTCTGTGGTAAAAACAATGTAAAAGCTCATGAAGGTTCTTGCTAACCACTAAAACTTAAAATTGACTCCCGAAGCAGTGTAACTGACTCCTAAACTCTATAATATTACTATATGATTGCCAACTGTCCTGGGGTTTGGCAGTGAGACTTGAACGTCCCAAGAAATATCGACATATTAGTTTATGCCTGACACAATAAACTGTAAGAAACATTCTTTATATAGTTTATTATGTACCATCTACTATCAATGAATTGTTAACCCATTCGTGCTACAGCCTGTTTTTTGCCTTTGTGACCGGACCAATTTTTTAAATTCTGACCAGTGTCACTTTATGAGGTAATAACTCTGGAATGAATGCTTCAACGGATCCCTCTAATTCTGAGATTGTTTTTTCAAGACATTGTACTTCATAAGAGTGGTAAAATTAGTTCTGTATACCTTGCGTTTATTTCTGAAAATATCGGAAATTTGGTGAAAATTTAGCAATTTTCAGAATTTTAATTTTTATGCCCTTAAGCC
>VIAB01009948.1:67762-86299 GCA_009801035.1 Oophaga pumilio | reverse complement strand
ATGGACGGGATAGTACGTCTAATGTCAGAGAGGGGTTAATGATTTAAGATTTAAAAAGGGCATCCAGCAAGAACAAAAGGTTGTTTCAATGTGTTTGAAATAAAAGTTAATAACAATTCTGCGCCCCTTCGCTTGACTTCTAAATTTGAATGAAAGGGGGCTGACTATCTCACCAGCACTACCTAAGCCAGTCCCTTTGTCTGTCTGTCCACAGGCAATGCAAAGGGGGCTGCCATAGATATTGAATAAAGCCTGAAAACCAGCCCCCTTCCAGCATGTCTCTACTTACGTGTCTATATAGAAAAGAAGGAGGAGTTCCTTTTCTTTTTCAGAATGAATCTAGAAGAATGGACAGGTGCAGAATTTTGGGACATTGGGACAGTGATCACCAACAGAAATCAGTAAGTTTAATCAATTTACACTTCAAACACATGAAAACAATGTTTCTATGTGACTTTAACAAACGTTACAGTCCATAAGTAGGAGTAGCACCATGTAATCAGATGTGGGCTACCTAACAGTAATAGCAACAGACCAGTATTATGCCCGAGGTACATGGTCAAACAGGGATAGAAAAGCAAATGCATCAAACAAATCAAAGATTTGAGACAGGAAGGCACTGAATGTAGTATACCAGAGTATATATGGTGACTGCACGTTTTACCCTGGTAATGCATAGCCAGGTACTATTCTGACCATTTATTCTGGCACTTTCTGCCTGATGCAGTGGTGTACTTGTGGCACCCCAGAGTCCTGGTTGCCATGGTAATATTGCCTCCCTCTAAGGGGTGATGTCATGCATGTAGGCAGGAGGGGGGGGGTCCCCAGGCCAGGTAACACAGTGTACATGTCAATTCCTGCTCCAGGCCAGAAAGGGGAGCTTCCTTATAAATTCTGGCCAGCAGCTGGGGTTAGTGAGTCAGAAAGAAGTTAGCTGAGAGAGTAAACAGGAGAGTTGTCATGGAAACGGGAGCCAGCTGGAGCTCGTGACAGGACAGTAAGAGAGGGGAGTTGGCAGTTGGTCTGTGGAGAGGGAAGAGACAGGAGCAGAGACAAGAGCTCAGGGGGATAAAAACGAAATATAGATGACCCCAGAGCGGAGCGCTGATAAAAAGGGATGCCAGAGTCCTTGGCTGGGCGAGTACTGTAAGCCCTTGACAGTCAAATCTGGAGGGCAGGGGACTGCAAGCTCCATGGCCACACCGAACACCTGAAGGCACGGCAGCAGACCAAGAGCCCGGGGCTGACAGTGAAAAGGACAGTGCCCGTGATATAGGCTCACTCTGTCTGCCATTCAGGTTAGAAACCATCACGCAGGAGAGGGCCGCAGCTTAGCTACAAGCAGCAGCGACCCGAAAAGAGAGCACAGAAGCAAGGTCCCCAACCCCACCTGGCAGGGTGGATCCCCTGAATGCCTCCAGGCAAGCCGGACTCAATCTGTCATCAGTAATTGGTACCCCAGATTGCATCTACTTTCAAGTAAAAGGTAAAGAAAACTGCACCTGTGTCTATCACTTATTCTCTGCACCCCAACGTTCACCACCATCTGAACAATCAAATATATATTTATTTGCCCTGGGGTCCCGCTCTACCCGTGTGGAGCTGAACCATCTTTGCTGCGTCACCATCAGCCCCAGTGGACTAAAACAGCAGCGTCGGCCACCCATTGCAGAACACCACGGGTGGCGTCACGATTAAACACCACTATCCCCTATTTTATGACACGGTCAGAGCCACGGAAATGGATCACGGCCCCGTGCCCTCCTCCATAGAACTGTCCGGTCCGATTCAGGGTACCCCACGGACCTGGTGGGCCATCATACTCAATGGCCAATATTAAACAGTGCACAAGTCAGTGGTGGCCATCGATTAGTGCTACATGTGCATGGTATAAGTGGGATTTGCGGAACATTATATTGTTAGAGCTAATAATAGTTTTGCTCTGTAGATTTATACTGTAAAATCTTGTTAATGTTTTAGAACTGCAATCTGCATAATAGTGGCTTAAGTATGGAAGATCCCTTGAGAAAGTGAAAAACTGAGTCGAATAGGGGGAATTCCATGTTTTGGAAAGATTTAGCCACTAATGTCAGTAACATTCAGTGCTGTGTCACCCGAGAACCAATTTGCAGCACAAACCTGGCAGTATTCCTCTAGCTATGACATCTGGATCAAGTCTGTAGGTGTCTTGTAGACGCATTAATGCTTTGGCTGCTCCAGTCTCATCTTCTTCACTTGGAAAGAACTCCCTCTGTAAGGTGAGGTTTGCAATAAAGCCTAAACCAGAAGAAACACAAGAATGAGTCACACACATGGACGTGGCTCCGTATGGGATGAGTAAGAGAGGCTAGTAAGCCATGACATAACGGGTAAAAAATTCAAGTGTACAGATCAAAGTCTCACAAATATCAGTTACAGACTTCACTGCTAAAGTTTACTGAAGCCGCAGATAAAGATGGTTCACATCTGCATTAAAAGGGGTCCCCCGAGAAATGCAATAAAGTTATGCATTTGACTAAATACTTTTATTTAGCAAGAAGGTAAGTTTTACTTAGTGCACCGTCAGGATTCTAAATAGGTCTGCTGCCATCAGACAGCTGTTTCCCAGCTGATACGTCTAGGACAGGTTGGATAAAAACATCTGTTCCAGACATAGGTTGGGTGAGAGCAGTGCGTGAGCGCTCATTCCTCTGTTCTGAACCTGACAGAACAGGAGCTGCTGGAACAATACAAACTGTCTTTGGCCGGCCCGGACATTTTTGCCCATTAAAAGGAACCTGTCAGCACATTTGACATATGTAAACTATTAATTTGGGCATATAGGCTATAGAATGCTGAAAACAGTCCTACCTGTATGCCTCATATTAGAGGTGTTGTTTCTGAGAAATCATCTTTTATCACTTTATATAAGTGACCTCTCTCAGGCTCTGGGGAGGACATTACCTGGAAGACAACTCTGCCTCCAGAGCTTATTCTACATGAAGGGGGAGTTACCAGTGTGATATGTAACTAACACAGAACAGGAAAAATGACATTTGTCTTCTTGCAAACACACTGTTTGCAGCTCTTGAGCTGTGCCGTATTACAACAACATTGCAGTCATCTGTCTGTGAGATGGAAGCTGAGAGGAACCAGCAGATGTGTCAGTTATAATCTCACACAGCTCTGCAGTGAGGAGAGCAGAGAGCGGCCATCATACATCACAACTCTGCTTCTGTAGAATAAGCTCTGGAGGCAGAGTTACCCTCCAGGCACCATTCTCCTCAGCCTGGAAGAGGATATTTATATAAAGTCATTAAAGATGATTTCTCAGAAACAAGAGATCTGATATGAAACATTAAGACAAGTTAAGCATTCTATAGCCTGTATGCCCATATTAATAGTTTAGATAGGTCAAATGTAGTGACAGATTCCCTTGAAAGGGGTTGTCCACTACTAGGACAACCCCCTTCTTGATCAAAACGTTTGTCCCCCATAAAATAATAAACCTTATACTCAATTCCAGTGCAGACGCCGTTCCCGCAGTGTCGGCACTCGCTCTCCCCAGGGCTCTTTTGCGGTGTTGTAACATGTAACCCTGGAGCCCAATCAGTGCTGGCATCACTCAACGCCTTCAGACAAATCAAACATGAAGAGGAAGTCCGGTCTGCAGCTGATCTCTGACTTCCTCTTCATGCTCAATTCGACAGGAGGCAGAGACAGTGACACCAGCGATGATTGAGCGCCGGGGTCACGTGTCAACACCACATGAGTTCTCTGGGACCGCATGTGCCGACACCACTGGAACGGTACCAGAACAAGAGGAGAGTGAAGGTTTTATTATTTAATCAGGACCAAGCGAGGGGTATGAGAAGAAGTTGTCCACGCAGTTGTAGTTTGACAGAATCCTTTTAGGTTCGGAAGTATCCAGAGTAAAAATCTATGTATTATTTATTCCAGCAGTTCCATGCAGTCCTGCCCTCTTCTAAACCTGTCATAACAAAGGTTATCTTCTGCATTAGTCAGCTCCACTCCTCCTGGTGTTCTATCAGGTTCGGAGAGCAGAGGAATGTGCATTCATGATGCCGGACAGGACGCTGCTGTCATCTGACATCTGTCTAGAGCAGATGTCTTTACGCAACCCGTCCTATTACGTCTCAGCTAGGAAATTGCTATACATGGCAGCTTGCATATTTAAAATCCTGACAGTGTAGTATATAGAGGTTACATTTTTGTATAATTTTTGCTAAATAAAAGGTATTTACTAAAATCTGTAATATTTAAATGTACTTTGTTTTCTTAAATTTCTCGAAGAACCCCTCTAAGAAAATAGTTTTCCTAGTCCGTCAAAGGGGCAGGAAAATTTAATGTAATGATCGGCCGAATCTGCCATATGACAAAATAGCAGATGTACATTTCCACATACTTAAAGGGGTTGTCCAGTGAAAATAAATTACCCCTAGTGATGAGCACAAGTGCGCTTTACTCATGTTTGCCTAGCGTGCTCAGTATGTACGTGGTGCACGAGTGACATGTTTGAGTCTCTGCACCCGCACCTTTCACAGCTGTTACACAGCCACAAAACATGTGGGGATTGCCCGTGTATGTCAGGCAATCACTGCATGTTTTGTGACCAAGAGGCGTGAAACATGCTAGCGTGGGTACTTGAATATGTCACTCAAGCACCCAGGATCCTCAGTGCATACCTGAGCACCCTAGGAAAACTCTCGAGTTAAGAGCACTTGCGCTCATCACTAGTTACCATCTAATCCAAACTAATGAATTGAGAACTTGCCGATTGGTGCGGGTTCCAGCGGTCTTACACCCACATATCGGCAAATTGGGAAATTTGTATCCATAACTGGGACCGTTTACCCCCATTACAAAAATGTGCACTAGAAATGACAATTAACTGCCCTCTTTCTCTATGAGGCAGCTGGAAAAACCGAAGTGCAGTGCTCATCAGCCCCTAAGGGAATGAATGGAGCGCAGGTCACACATGCACATTGACGCTCCATTCTAATGGAGATAACAGTTCCCCATTCTGCCAGCGTGAGTCATAACAGTTTTCACTGGAAAAATCCTTTAAGGCTTAAACATGCCGTAGAATTTAGCACAAGATAACAAGGTCTCAGGTGATTTAAAGTTTCCCAATCTCACAAAATCAATGTAAAGGTAGCTTTGTGAGAAGAGATAAAACTTAAATTTTAATTAAAGTATAATAACAAAGACTTATTGATCAGTACTTCACACAGCAAAAATCAGAAACAAAATATTACATAGACCTGAAAACGACAGTGGTAACATACAAGTCCAGCTAAAGAGGCATTGATCAGCACTTCACAATGGATAACTGAAAAGGACAGTGGTCATATAGAGTATACCCAAGATATATATCAAGTACATGAAGAGATGCCCAATGACAGCTGATACACCTTACATACAATGGAAATCTCTCTGCCATGTGGCAGCTCACAGGGCGATCAAGAAACCCTTATCATCCGATGCGTCAAATGAGATAATCCTCATTAGGTCTGAATAGAGCAAATGCAGGAGCATTAACCCTGCAAGGCCCTATGGCTCAGTATATACACTTGTGCTCAAAAGTTTACATACCCCGGAAGAATTTTTGCTTTGACTTTTCAACCATGCAGCCCATTTTTCTTCAAGTGCCTCCTTATTGTGCATCTTGAAACAGCCATAACGTTAGTTTTCAGAGAGTCAAGTATTTTAGCTGATGTTATTTGTGGGTTTTTCTTTGCATCCCGAACAATTTTCCTGGCATTTGTCACAGGTCACAGGTGAGGATGTTACCTTTATTAGCCATTCAAGCCCATTTGTGTCAACTTCTGTTCCTGTTATCAGGCCAAAATCACCAGGGTATGTGAACTTTTGATCAGGGTCATTTGGATGTTTTGAGTTGTCATTATGATTTCAAAAAAGAAAATAATGTAGTTTGACAATAAATAGCTTCACCCAACCACTAACCATGAGTGGAGAAAAAATGTTGGTGTTATCATTCATATTCTCTGAAAAAAGGCCAAGAAAGCAAAAATTTTGCAGGGTATGTAAACTTTTGAGCACAACTGTATGTTCCTGAACCCCATAACTCCCGCCCTTACAAGTGCAGTCCACCGCTCTCCCTCAGCTAGACTTGCCCTAGGTACCCCTGTGTACCTCCCGACATGTTTCTCCTCTTAGGTGATCAGGGGAGGTCATATGCACCATCACGGCCAAGTGTCCATTGCCCACCCTGCAGTTACTTACAAATGGCCATTTGCTCTATTCAGACCTCCTTTAACGCATCGGGTGATGAGGGTTTCCTTGATCGCCCTGTGAACTGCAACATTGGCGGAGAGATTTCCATTTTATGTAAGGTGTAACAGCTGTCATTGGGCATCTCCTGATGTGCTTCATATATCTTAGGAATACTATATATGACCACTGTCATTTTCAGGTATCCATTGTGAAGTGCTGATCAATACAATTTTATATACTGGTGAACATAATATAAAGAAATTCCAAGGAGGTTATGAAGATTCCTTGCTCCAGGAAATATACAGAACACTGCATTTCTTCTAGATTTCAATAAATAGCAGAGCAGTTTTAATTAGTGAATACACTTCAAGAATGCATGAAGGCAATGTAGCCTAAAAGGCAAGCGTCCATGTCTGATCATGTCCTGAACTTCTCAGAGCACCCGGAGAGAACATAACCTGAGACTTGATCAACACCTTTTTATAGCTTGTGGATATACTGAAATGTGGAAACACCATCTCTTATAATATAGCTGAGGTAAGAAAAAAAATCAGCTGAAATGTTTCTACGGAGGTTGCTGCTTATAAAAAAGAATTAATCTACATTCTTTATAGTCATTGGCAGAACAGTCATATAGAACATCAAAACAGCAGACAGCAAGTGTGAATAATGCTCGCGAATGGGAGTGGCTGGACTTTATGTAATTGTGTAATTACGTGATCGATAGGGGATCCGGACCACACATTCAAATACTATATGTTAATTTACTGCGGCTGAGCAAAATTTTCAAAACTGAAGATAAGGGTCATGATTAATAAATTGATCAAAGTGTATACGCACACTGCCACGTCTCGGCGACCTCTTTAGTGGGTACCTGCGCTATGAAGTGTAGCACTACATGGTGACCACCAGCACAGAGAAAGCGAGCCATGTGCCCAACAGCACCCATGCAGTCAGGAAGCCCCCACAGTTCTGGGCCACATCACCAAATAAGCACAGCCTGTCAAACAATGGCGGCCACACAGCACAAACGCCACGTGAACAGATCTAAAAAAAACTCACCTACTGGCAAAGGGGCATTGTTCATGTGGTTTTAATGTGATTAGACTTTAAAGATTAGTTTAGATTGAAACCAAGTTCATTAATAAGGCACATTCATTTGGGTATAGTATTGGTCCAGGTCCGGGTCTGTTCACATTAGCATTCAGTGCTAGGACTCAAGGTTTTTCTCACTTTTAATGGCAATACTGAATTATGCTGCACTCTTGTGACCACAAACAGAAGCCCCAACATATACCACTAAGTACAATGGATGTCTGCTGCAAGCATTTGGTGATATATGACAAGAGATCCTACAGAAGGTTATGGCTTTCAAGTAGCCCAGATGTCAGCTAAGAAAAGCTCCAGGAATCCCGGGATTGCCAGGATCAATAAGAACAGCGATGCAAGCCACTGATCCTACAGACTGTAAGCCAACAAGGACAGGGCCCTCTTCTCTCTGTACCAGTTTATTCACTGACATTTCTATTGCATTTTGTATGTACCCCTTCTCATGTACAGCAACAGGGAATTAATGGGGCTCTAAGAATAAATAATAATAATCTACAGCACCAGAAAAACTCAGTGAAGCAGAAAACAGCCCCTTAAGGGCCACCGTAAAAATGTGTTCATGAGGTCAGTGGGAATCTGTCAGCAGTTTTCTTATGTGGGGGCAGCGACCCTGATTCCAATGATGTGTCACTTACTGAGCTGCTTGTTGCAGTTTTAGTAAAATCAGTGTTTTATTATTAGACATAAATCCATCGAGTTTAACCAATAGCCCAACATGTTGAATCACAGTAACGAAAAAAGAAGAAAAAAGAAGAAAAAACACACACATTACACAGAGGCTAAATGCCCCATATTAGGGGTAAAATTCCTTTCAGACTCTAGACAAGACTAGCTCCCTATCTCATCACAGAACTCAGTACCCATAACCTGTTATACTATGTACTTTTCAAGAAAGACATCCAGGCCCTCCTTGAACTTTTGCAGTGAATCAACCACTACAGCATCATGTAGTAGAGACTTCCGTAGCCTCACTGCTGTTACAGAATCTTCTGTAATTATGATTAAACTTTCTTTCCTCTAGACGCAGAGGATGTCCCCTTGTGAGAACATACCATCTCCACTACAACAGCGCAATGTTTCTAAGATGTAACTTCCACCATAAAGCACCTGCCTATGTTCACATGATGTTCTCCGTAGGATCCTGACGATCATTAGTTACTTTGCTTAAAAAGCATTATACTGATAAATGCTCACACTACTTCTGGAAAAGAGATACTTGGTCTATTAACCGTACAAGGGCTCGCATTCCACCATAAATGGAGCCTATAAACCATGCAGCCCAATCCATAAAAGACACTTTACACAGCGCGACTGTCAAGTGTGTAAAAGCAATTCACATTACGCCTGTATTAAATTAGTCTTGAAAACTAAGTGCATTTAAATCAGGATACAACGTTCCAAGTTTACAAAGCTGCTTTCAATATACTGGCGGCAAAATAAAGGATATGAGGGTCAGGAATTATCCCTGTGGTAAGGAATGGCAGGGGAAAGAATATTCCAGCCAATTCTCTCCAGAACATGATCTAACTTTTGGCTTCTAACAACGCCCTGTGAGTCTGAGTACTATAGCAGACGGGCTGCAGAGAAAACATGAGTTCGCTCTATGTGAAAGTAATTACTGTACAGTCTCACTGCAAACTCCAGCTCTCGTACATGAGTTTCCAGCCAACAGACGAGGGAACATGCATTCTTGTCTAGCAGAAAACCTCTGGAGACATGTTCTGTAATACTGAAATAGAAAATTATCCTCGACTCATTAATCCTCTGCCTTGTGATCTTCTGTATCTAATGCAAATTTTATGAGGCATGCTATTGGGTCCATAATTTATTGCATTATATTGATCGGGAAAAAGATTAAAATGTGCTAATCAGAGGCTTGGAGAGAAATGTAAAGCGTAAATGGGGTCTTCTACAGGTTATGCAGGGTAGGTAAACCTATCGTATGCTCACCTGGTGTGACAACTTCTATGTAGCATGAAGAGATCAGCCACTGCAGTATCCATGGGAAATCAACGGGCAAAACACCAGGAGGGAGTGGACTTATTCTGCGCTGTTGGACTGTTAAATCAAGGATTAAAGGACCGAGGATAGATAAGTGGTTTATTGCCAGTGCGTTTCAAAGTCAATGGGACTCCTTGCTTCAGGACAACCACATAAGTTCACTGGTCCTCTTACAGGTGGATGTCCTGAAGAAGAAGTCGGTTTGAGTTTGAAACACATTGACAATAAACCACTCATCAATCCTTGGTCCTCAAATCCTTGTTTTGACAGTTCAGCAGCGCAGATAAAGTCCACTCGTTCCTTGTATTTTGAAACAGAGGCCTAGGCTGTCCATTAGGATTGTACAAGACTATAATTCTACCTAGAATTGAGAGTCCTCAGTGGTTGATACCTTTTAATGGCTAACTGAAAAGATGGTAACAAATTGCAAGCTTTCGAGACTACTCAGGTCTCTTCATCAGGCATTGACTAATACAAAATCTGAAGAATCAGATTTTATATTAGTCTTAGCCTGATGAAGAGACCCGAGTAGTCTCAAAAGCTTGCAATTTGTTACCATCTTTTCAGTTAGCCATTAAAAGGTATCAACCACTGAGGACTCTCAATTTTAATTATTTTTCTATCTACTGGCTTACACGGTACAAAGATACACATCTTTCCTGTATAATTCTACCTTACAGCCATCATCTGTATCCTTTATTCTGCATCTACTATTTTACCACCAAATAATGTTCAGCATATTACAACTCTACTCTTTTCATATAGATTCATATTAAAAAAACAAACAAACATTGTTGTGTTATACATTGAAACTATATAAGGGATGATAATAATTTAGTGTTAAATCATGTTTGGCAGTGTAACGAACAGAGGCTAAATCAGTCATTGTGGCAGTGTAGCCGATCGCTTTCAGTCAAGAGGGCAGTGCAGGGGGATGGAACAAATCACTGCTAACTATGCAGTGGGCGCAAAGTGATCATTCCCCATGCACTTGTGTGCAGAACAGGCAATCAATGTATGTACAGGGGAGTGATTACAGTGCTTACTGTGTAGTTAGCAGCAGTGCTGTGGAGTCTGAGTCCCTGCCCATTTTGGAGGAGTCGGTATAAAATAGACTGACTGCAACTGCCAAAAAACTAGATTACTTACCGGTAATTGTGTTTTATGGAGTCCACAACAACACCCACTTGAGAGAGAGGGGATCCGCCCATAGGACAGGAAACCTACAGATAAAAAGGGGTGGTCCCCCTCGCCTCCTCAGCTGGATTACAGAGAATGAGAGGAACAGCAAAAAAGATTTAGACAATCTCCTTAATTAATCAATATACATAAATATATACAACCACCACCAGGAGTGAATCACATACACCTTATATATCTGCTATTTCTTCCTTTCTTGTTTGTTTTTTTTAATATAACTAAGGGAGGGAAGTGAGTGGGTGCTGTCATGGACTCCATAAAACACAATTACCGGTAAGTAATCTAGTTTTTTCTTCTCGCCACGACAGCACCCACATGAGAGACTGTCAGAGAACCATCACCTGGGACGGACCACCGTACTGAGGACAGATCTCCCGAAAACCAAGTCAGAGGATGATGATAAATCAAGCCTATAATGGTTGTAAAAAGTAGATGGTGAAGACAATGTTGCTGCCTTACATATCAGATCAACGAGATGTAAGCCTTCTCAGCCCAGGAGGATGCCATAGCCCGTGCTGAATGGGCATTTACTCCGTCTGGGGGATTTTCACCTTTTGCTGAGTAGGCCAAGACAGATTGCATCTCTGATCCATCGTGATAAAGTGCTCTTTGCGACTCCAAACCCCTTCCTGTGGCTCTGAAAGGACACAAACAGAGCCCTACTCTGCCTCCAGGGATTAATTCTTTCTATATAATGCAGGAGAGCTCTCTTCACATCACATCAGTGTGAAATCTCTTTTCCTCAGGAGTAGAAGGGTTAGCAAAAAAGGAGGGAAAAAAAAATCTCCTGACCTCTGTGAAATTTAGCAACTACTTTAGGGAGGTAGGAAGAGTCCGGTTTCAGCACTATACTATCAGAAAAAAATAAAAGAAAAGGAGGATCTATAGATAGAGCCTGTATGTCACTAACTCTTCTAGCTGATGGTAATGCGACTAACAGAGCAGTTTTTAACGATAGGCATTTTAAAGAAGCTGACTCTAAAGGCTCAAATGGAGGACATGTCAGAGCAACAAGGACCAAGTTCAGGTCCCAAGGAGGTAAACGAGCAATGTGTACAGGGTCACCACGCTCGCATGCTGTAATAAACTGTGAAACATATCTATCACCGGCAGTATTATAACTATATAGAGCTCCCAAAGCTGATATCTGAACCTTTAATGTGCTAACCAAAAGTCCCAGCTCCCGACCCCTCTGCAGAAACTCAAGGTTTGCAGAATTGGTACCTCATTAGAGAAGGGCCCCGTATGGAACTCAAGGAATTTTCTCCACACCCTACTGTATATCCTAGTTGTGAATTCCTTTCTACTCTGGAGAAGAGTGTTGATCAGGTTGTCAGAAAAAACCCTTAACTTCAACAGCTGCCTCTCAAGTTCCACTCCGTCAAGTGGAGACTCCTCACCTGAGAATGACGGAATGGATCCTGAGAGAGCAGGCTCAGATCTGATGGGAGGATCCAGGGGCCGGATATGGACTTGGCTCTGAGCCATAAGGATCAGCCTCACTCCTTCCTTCCTGATGACTAGTTGCAGCACAATCTTTGGAGGAAATACATTGGAGGAAATCCCCTGTCAAGGGGACTGGAGGAAGTCAACCATCTCCGGCTGGTCTTTCCTGCTCAGAGAGGTAAACTTTTCGACCTGTCTGTTGGATCTGGTAGCTATTTCCGGAAGCCCCCAAAACTCCACTATCTTCCTGAAGATTCGGTGACCGAGAACCCATTCTCCTTGATGTTAAGTATGGCGACTGAGGAAGTCTGCTTTGAGATTGTCCACTCCCCTGATGTGAAGGGCTGAGAGGGACAGGAGATGGATTCCAGCCAGTTCGAAGATTTCCACTGCAGTAGACATCAGAGTCTTTGACCAAATCCCGCCTTGCCGATTTATGCATGTGACTGATGTAGTATTGTCTAATAGAATCCTCACGAGACCCCTGCAGCTGTGGAAGAAAGTGATGTATCGCGTGACTGATTGCCTTTAACTCCCTTAAGTTTGAGGAGTCATATCATCCCCCAGAAGAGCCCCCCATCCATCGGGACTACCATCGGTAGTAACTATCCTAGAAGGTCTCGCTACCTATGGAACCCCCTAGAAAGATGATCCCGAACTAACCACCAGGACAGGGAGTTCATTACTTCTAACGACAGAGTCATTTTGCCATTGCGGAGAACTTGCAGTCGTTCTTCCGCACAGAGGATTTTTTGCTGCAGACACCCAGTATGAAATTGAGCCCACTGAACAGCTGGAATACAGGATGTAAGGGAACCCCGGAGGGACATGGCATCTCTCAGGGACATATGAGGGCTACTAATTGCTGTCCTAACATTATCCATTATAATCAGTATCTTTTCCACCGGGAGGAGACACCTCCGACTTACTGAATCTAGGTGTAGACCCAGGAAGGACTGAAGAGTTACCGGAACCAATCTGGACATCCAGCGCCTGCAAGGATGAAATTGTGTCAGCAGGGCGACCCCTACATTGGGAGGCAGACTTCCCTACTATCAAGAAATCATCCAAGTATGGAATAATAAGTGTGTCTATAAGAACCATCTGGTTTGGACACAAGGAACAAAGGGGTTAAATATAACCTTCCGTCCTGGCCCCCCAGGACATGTTTAGACAACAAACTCAGGACCTCCGACTCAAGAGCCTGCTGCTATGCAGGGGATTTAAGAGAGGTCACTATAAAGGAATCCAGGAGGATCTGACGAAACTCTAGCTTTTATCCAGATGAAATTAGGTTCAGGGTCCACGAATTAGATGTAATCTTCCCCAATTTGTGGCCAAAATTTTTTAATCTGCCACCCACAGGAGGGTCAGGTTTAACAGAATTTGTTTACGCTCTTGGAAGAGGATCCACTAAAAAGCGCACCTTCTTGTTTGGACTCCTTAGCCTCCCTGCGATACTGGCCTCTATAGGACTTTTTTTTACCGAATGGTTGCTTCTTGAAGGCCCTCCTGTAGGACGGAACAAATTGGTTAGGGAACCCCTTCTTTCTCTCTCCAGCCTTAGTGAGGATCTCATCGAGCACCTTGCCAAACAGGTACTCACCCTGGCATCAAACTGTGCACAACTTAAATTCTGATTGTGCGTCACCCTTCCAGCCCTTCAGCCATAAGGAACGGTGAGCAGAATTTGTGAGACCAGCTGATCTAGCCGCCACGCGTAGGAGTCTGCAGAAACATCAGCTAGATATGCCGTAGATCCGCTGATCAATGGGATAGAAGACAACAGCTTCTCTCTAGGAACTCTTTTCCTGATCTGTTCTTCTAGTTGATCCACCCAGACCAACATTGACCTTGCTGTACATGTGCCAGATATAGCCAGTCTAAAAGCCCCAGTACAGGATTCCTCTTTTGAGCAACATCTCCGCCTTACGGTCCAGAGGGTCAGATAGAACCCCAGAGTCTTCCACAGGTAGGGCAGAACCTTTAGATGTCGAAGCCACTGCAGCGTCCACTTTGGGAACTTTAGACCAGGTTGCCAAATCTTCATCGTCAAAGGGATACTTCCTCTTGGAAGATGAGGTGAGGAACCCTCGTCCTTGTTTGTCCCACTCCCTCCTGACCAGATCCTTTACCGCTGAGATAACCAGAAACGATCGCCTCTTTTTTTGTGAGAGGCCCGAAAACAATCTCCTGAGTAGTCTGGGCTCCTTTTGTATCTGAAAGTCCTATGGTATTCCTAACCGATAGTACCAGGTTATCAATGCTTTCTATGGGGAAACAGGATCGCTCCTCCTCATCAGATGATGAGGATGAATGAGAAGAACAGGCGGACCTAACTTGGTCACTATCGGAAGATCATTGCCTGTATATCAGAGGACCTGACAAATGATTCCTCCTCTAAAGTCTGGCTGATACATTTCTGAAACAGTCTCTTAGTATAGGTGTCAGGTAGGAGCTGTGAGCACAAAGCACATACTTTATGTTTAGATTTTCTAGCTTTCTTAGCCTAAAGGGGGTACACAGAAAGAAGGGGTAATCAGTTTAGTAGGCAGAGCCATGTAACACTCACCCAGTGAAGCTTGTCAATGTGGTACCAGTTCTTGAGGTGGAGGCACAGCATGAGTTGAAGACGGCTCAGATTTCTTGCTCTGTTCACTCTTATCAGTGGAGCCGCCCTCTCTCTGGAGCGCCCACTGCTGCTCTTTGATTTGCTGTGGATCGGCACTTCCACCAACTGTCGTTGCACCTCGGATTCTTCTGGAGAGGAAATCTTGCGGACACAGCAGCAGTGGGACACCGCCAGATTTTAAACTTATAGCCCGCCCATGCACCTCCCCGGAACCCCAGAAGTGAATCCTAAGCACTTCCGGGTCAGGAACGCTAAATGGCCAGTGCGCATGCGCGGGGCCGAAACCCAGAAGTACGGCCGATGGAGGCGCAGGGCGGCCGATGCCCGCACCCTGCCCCCAGGATGAGTGCCGGCTGTTCCTTACCGCACCGCGTTCCACGTGAGCCAGGGAGGCCTCTCCCGGACCCTGGCCTTACGCCATCCACCGCCAGACGAGGGGGGAATCTGCCAGGCAGGGCTACCTCGACGCTGCTTCTGGTGCCCCAGACCCTGCCGTTCACAAGAAGACCGCACAGAGGGCTGCAAATGGACCAGGTAACCTCTTAGCTGCAGGTTTCCATAAGGACAAGAAACCAACTGAGGAGGCGAGGGGGACCGCCCCTTTTTATCTGTAGGTTTGCTGTCTTATGGGGGGATTCCCTCTCTCTCAAGTGGGTGCTGTCGTGGCGACAAGAAAATATATAATAAATTGGGCACAGTAGTACAATGCAGGATGTGCTGTAATATTTTCATAAGAATTTGGGAAAGTTATGAAAATTCCTATAAATGTCTGTTCTGTTCCTGATCTAAGGATCACGGATTTTAGTTGAGATGAATCTGTGCTGCACTTTATGTACATGCTCAGTAGTGAGGCTTCTCTATAGATCAGAGGAAAAAGGTACTGGGAAGGAATGCCTGCACTCATCTCAGAACTGCTGGAGTGAACAGGAAATAGCTTGATTATTGTATCATAATGGTGATGAAAAGCCTCATGTTACCATTTTACTACAGTAAATTTATCACTTAAACATGAGCCACGTATGTAGGAGTTGGAGTCAGGGAAATTGAGTAGTCAGAGGTTTGGTTTACAGACTCCACAGCCCTGGTCAGTAGTGACTGTAACAACTTACGGCACAGCCTCGATGACTGGACGCGAGCGGCTGCAGGGAGAATAAAATATATTCCCAGGTAAATAATGATTTTTATAGGAGAGAGATTCCCTCCAATCTTTTACAGTATGTATAAAGCTGGCAGGTAAACAACCACCCTTCTAGAATTACAAACACTCAAGTCTCATATGTACAAGTTGAGACATACGATTTCGTATTTCTCTCACTGGTTTGCCTTTCTTTCCTCTAAGTCCTCGCACAATAGGAAGTTATAAACAGACTTTCTCTTTGACTAATGAGCTTAGTAGATTGCTGTACGCGGTTTATCTACATCAGCCCCAGACTTCAAATGAAATAGCAGCGCAACCGCTGCTCCACTCAAGTTGGGGAGACAGGACGCCTGTTCTTTTGAGTTGTGATGTCCTTACTGTTCCATGGGCCGTGACAGATAAGATGTGATTGTAGGACAACACCTTCAAAAAGTCAGGGACTATACAACTATTACATGGGTACCATAAATCAGCACCACAAGAGGTCATGTGGTGGCTCCTAAGCCACGTTTACAAATCATGACGCTCCATATTTCAAGAATTAAAAGGGGGACCACCTTTTTAAAATGACTACAATGAAGTTGTTGCTCAATTGTAAAAAGCCACAGACAGTATATTAACTAATTTTCTATAAAAATGGGGAAAAGATGGCCTTATGAGTAATTTCTAAACTCAGCAGTAAATCAGCTTGTGGATTTGTAGGATTAATCAGACTTCCACAATAATATTCGTCTAAAGACAATTTTCAGGACAGATCCGTACTACCTACCCTGAGTTGAGTCCTGAAGCACCAGATTCTCAAGTGTGAGCCAGTCTGTATTTAGCCTCTTCACCAGCTTGTAAGCATTGACGGGATGAGCGAGGTAGCCCTCTGGATCAGAGGAGGATCTGCTTGTAAGCTCTTCTACTTGAGAGGCCCAGCTGAAGGAGGAGGACATTTACATCACTCAGGCTACCAGTCACATAAATACATGATATTGATAATGTTTGCTATTTCTGCTCCTCGCCAAGATCATATGAGCGTATAAAAACAGTCCAAGAGTGAAGCAAAAAACTCGGATGATTTTGATCTATATTGTCATCCGTGTGCTTTTGTCCGTTTTTATGTCTGTGTTGCATCATTTTTATACATCAACCATTATAAAATTATCAAATAGTCTCCTCTGGTAATAGTGGCTATGTACCTGTAAAACCCCGTTGCTATACAATTGATGGAATCATTATTTTTTCTTTTTTACACACTCACAGACCTGAACAGGCAAATCTCATCCGATATGTGGAAGAAACTAGCACATGATACAGTTTTTTTTTTCTTGAGAAGATTCAGTTCAAGAGCAGTCTGTGTGATGTCAATTTTTTCATGGACCAAAAATGTGGTCACGTGAACTTAAAGGGGTTGTCCGGTCAAAACCGATAAGTCTTGTATTGAGCCGAAATGGCCAAGTGTATGGAGAGCGGGGCTGCATCCTCTTGCCGGGAGCATGTATAACTCATACATACACTCCGTTCCCTAGTCTGAAACTGGCGAATCCCTGCAGCATGCAGTGCGTGCACTGGGGGGATTCATAAGCCATCACACAGTGTGACTGCAGACATTTCGGTTTTGACCGGACAACCGTTTTAACGTGTATGATTTATTGATGATGATTTATTTCTTGCAAGAAGCCTAGCAACAAATAATAAAGAATTGCTCAAGAGAGATTTAACTTAATGTCCTGGGTCTTTTCTCAATTTATGCAACTAAGACTTAATATTAAAATATATAAAGATTGTGCTTTGAAAAAAAGTCAAAAATGTAAAAAAAAAAAAAATTCAACACAAAAATGCAATTTAAAAATAGGTAATTGATGATACATTACCTTTAGCATCACTCATGAATACCTAGTAAAGTTACGTCAAACGATGTGTATACATTCATATTCAGATACCTTTTGATCTTAGAAAGGCGTTGTTCTTCCTCTCTAATGTACTCCTTAAGGGACTGTACGAGGTCTCTTTCCTTATAAATAAGGTCTGTCATCTGACCTGTAACAGAGAAAAAAAATAGTGAAAAATTAGTAACTGAGTGCAGTCTTATTTCTAGAGAAAGCCCCAGCAGCCCTGTAGCGATATGTAGGTATAATAAGTTGTTATATTTAACAACTTTAGAACATTTTCTTTCGATTACTAACCATTTCCTAGATCTCTGCTTGCCTTTAGCGAGTGGAAACTTCACGGTTTACTTTAGAAAGAAACCATGCAGGCATAGTCCGACGTCCATGAGCTTTCTGGTGTGCAAAAAAAAAAACCGGTCCTAGTGCGATTAAGGTTCTTCAACCGAGTTTCAGCAGTGTTTGGTCAGTGTCAGTTTTCGCCATCAGTGACTTTCATGTATGAAAAAACAAAACTGCCAAAGCTTTTCCTTTGTAATGTCAATCACGGACTGCACACTGATGGCATTTATGTGCTGTCCATCATTTTCACGGACCCTTAGGCATGCATAAGTAATTTTATTCCGTGACTGGAACACAAATGGACAGGTCTGATTTTTTTTTGCGGACACAGTCTACAACACAGAACAGACATGTGACAGGCTCCATAGATTATGCAATGCCAAGTTACACCCTGCAGTTTCACTACTTTGGAACTACCCTGTAACACTAATTAAAAAACCCCCTTATTTATCTCACAGGCCTGTTAATTTATTTAATTTTTAATAACCTACCATGAATTAATTTAACCCCTTAAACTAAACCCTAAGGGTGGTTTGCACGTTAATGACTGGGCCAATTTT
>VIAB01009946.1:33740-46757 GCA_009801035.1 Oophaga pumilio | reverse complement strand
AGAGGAGCTAACCATAGTTAAGCTAGGGGGAATTTCCTGTTTTCTAGTCAGTGAAGCCAGGTAGGAGACACAGGCTAGTCGGGCCTGGTGATTTATCTGACGCAGCCGTGTGGCATCAGTGCTGAAAAGGAAGTGAAGCGAGAGCCAGTAACAGTACCGGGATGCATGTTGCTCATCATGTGGCAGATCATTGCATGGACTGATGCCCTCAGATCTGGGGTGAAATGGACAAGGGAATCCCCAACTACAGTGAGTCTGAACAGGGAGGGCGCTGCATTACCGCAAGAGGCGGTAAAACACGGGAACGTAATGGAGGACATAGGAAGAAGTTCAAGGAAAGTGCAGAATGAGGACTGTGTGAAACCCTATGCTGATGTTGTATCTGATGAGGATGTGCCGTGACAAGGAAAAAGTAAAGTTCTTTGTTTCAAGTTGCAAATGGACTGTCTCTTTGTGTGCAACAATGCCAGTGGTGGAACTTCAGCAAGCCTGATGGGACCCCGACGTGCAGAAGACGAAGCAGAAGGTATGCTGACAATGGCACATTATTTTCATGTGATGGGGGGCCAGGGCACGCCAGAGTCACTAGCCTCAGCCACGACTACGGCCCTGGCTCTCACAATTGCCCACCAAACAAATTTATATTTCCAACAATATAGCTCCACTTAAATCCACTGCCTTTCATTCCCATTCCTGGATCCCCACAAATGTGCCTGAAATAAAAAATTTTGGGGGCCTTACCTGAACATGGGATTTGTAAAAAAAAAAAAAAAAGCGCCCTTGTATTTGTTGCAGCCATCATGTCCCAAGCCCATTATGAAGCCTTAATGAGATTAATCCACTTTAGTGATAATTCCAAAGCCCCCCCAAGAACTAACCCCAACTATGATCGGCTAAACAAATTGAGACCCCTAATTTCTGTCCTACAACATTCATTTCTTAATTCCTATACCCCAGAGCAAAATGTTGCAGTCGACGAGTTCTTGATGAGTTTCAAGGGCCATCTGACATTCTGCCAATTCATCCCCTCCAAGCGAAATAATACAGCGTTAAACTGTATAAAATGTATGAGAGCCCATCAGGCTACCCATCCACCTTCCTAATATGTGAAGGTAGGGTCCACCAAATCAACCCTCCAAACTACCCCCAGACAGTTGGCATACCAGGCAAAATTGTCTGGGAGGTAATGACACCCTTTCTCCATCAGGGGTACCACGTCTACACAGTACATGAGCATCCCCCTATACAAATCCCTCCATGCTGCAAATACAGGGGCTTGTGGGACAGTCAATAAAAACCGAGTGGGGTTTCCATCACAGTTGGTGTCCAGACGTTTGGAGAATGGGGCGTCATTCTCAATCGCATGTGACCAACTTCTTGCCGTGAAGTGGAATGACAAGGATGTCTACATCTTGAACACACTGCATGCAGACACAATGTGACGGTCAAAGACAGGAGGGCCACCAATAAATTCATGGGTGGCATTGACCTGTCAGACTAGGAGCTGCAACCATACCTGGTGAAGCGGAAGACCAACGCCTGGTACAAAAAGGTAAAAATCTACCTCATCCAGATTGCTACCTACAATAGTTTTGTATTATACAAAAAATCTGAGGGACAGCTCACTTTCCTCCAGTTCCAGGACAAAATTGTTGAGTATCTCATATTTGAGTCAATGGCACAGGATTACACGATTACAATCCATATTTCCAGACCACCCACTACTGTTTTAGGCAGCACCCAAATCTAAGAAGCATCATTGTCAGAAGTTCCCTGTCCTCCCCAACAGCTGCAGGAACCTTTCCTTGCAACCAGAAGAAATGCAAAACCTGTCCATTTAGAATGACCACGGACAAGATAAAGATCCCCAACTCCCATCGGGACTACAAGATACCAGGTACTTTCAGCTGCATCACATCTAATGTGGTGTACCTAATTATATGTACTAAATGTCCAACTGGGGGTCTGTATGTGGGGGAGACAGGGCAAAAACTGAGAACAAGGATGAATTCTCATTGCCACACAATAAGAGAAAAAATAATGGATCTACCTGTGGCAAAACATTTTTCTTCCCCTGGTCATAGCATGTTAGATATGAAATTACTGGTACTGAAAGGTAGTTTCACATCTCAGAGACACAGAATAGTTTGCGAATACAAATTGATGGTGACCTTTGACACTCTTAATGCTGGAATGAACCTGTCACACGGATTTATGACGTTTTACATCAATTAAGGAATTTACTCCAAAGACCCTGTGAGAACATCACAAAACATTACCAGACCCTAATCAGAGGGCAATAAAACTTTCACACTCCTTATCTATGAACTGTTCCAATATTTATGTTCATCTCTATCTCCCATAATGACAGTTCTGCTTTACGTCACTTGTCTTACCTATTGCATTTTTTCTGTGTTGTGTTGTGCATAAATATGTGATTCTTCAGATTTTGTATTAGTTTAGCCTGATGAAGAGACCTGAGTAGTCTCGAAAGCTTGCGATTTGTTACCATCTTTTCAGTTAGCCATTAAAAGGTATCAACCACTGAGGACTCTCAACTCTAAATATTTTTCTGGCACAGGAGGAAACCTTTGAGCCTGAGGTTGCCCAGAGACTTGCAGAGCACCATTTTCCTTGCTCTGTCCCTGCCACTCCCACCCAAAAGTGTCCCCAAAAAAGATGCCGTGTTTGTAGGAAGCATGGTTAAGGAGTGATTCCCGGTACTATTGACTCATGTGCACATCACAACCTACCACACATCTTATAATTATTAGGGATTTTTTTCAAATAATTTATATTTTCTGCTTAGCTGGCACAAGTAAAGTAATTTTTATGGAACAAGTAATGAAGAGAATATTTTCATCAGTAAATCCCATTTTATCCCATTTCACAATTAATTCCAGGACTTAAATCAATCACAAACCAACTACTATTCACAAAAATTCTCATTCATGTACCCACATCTGTACACTCCAGAGTGTGGATCCCACAAATATTCTTGAAAAAAGTCAGGTCATCTGAAAATTAATTCTAGGACTTGATTACTCACAAACATTTTTGACCATTTATCTTAGTTTGACTGTTTTTTACGACTATCTCTTGCTACACAAAACACTTGTTTCCATTTATATTACTTATATATTTATGTTGGTGATGCGGGCATGATCATTTTATTGGAGGATCTCTATTAATGAGGATGTTCTGTACTTCTACACTATGGGTTTTACTGTAAGGTTCCTGCATAACCTCTTGTACCAGACAATACCTTCTGGATTCTGTAGGGGATTGGTTATTTTGTGCATATAGTGGTTTCTACCTTGACGGGCGGGAGCTTGCTATGGTGTACCATGTATATTGGCTTATTCATCTCTCAGATATGGATTGATGAAGCTAAACATACGTTGTACGATCAGTCCCTGAAAGTGTCTGCCATTCTATCCCTGCATCTTTAGAACAAGCTTTGCCACATAGTTGGCTGCATTTTCCTTCCCCTTTTTGCCCTTCATTCCAGTACAGTTTACTCTTCCTGCTACAATGTCTCTTTAAGCTTTGAATGGGTCCTGGAATTTATTCAGTTTTACCCTAAAGACCAAATGGTGTGTCCAGAACTCATATTGGTGTCATATTGGATGTACAGTCATGGCCAAAAGTTTTGAGAATGACACAAATATTAATTTTTACAAAGTCTACTGCTTCACTTTTTCTAATGGCAATTTGCATATACTCCAGAATGTTATAAAGAGTGATCAGCTTAACAGCAATTACTTGCAAAGTCAATATTTGGCTAGAAAATGAACTTTATCCCCCAAAACACATTTCAACATCATTGCAGCCCTGCCTTAAAAGGACCAGCTAACCTCTTTTCAGTGATTGCTCCATTAACACAGGTGTGGGTGTTGATGAGGACATGGCTGGAGATCAATCTGTCATGATTAAGAACACATAAAATGGACACATAAAATGATCTGGACACTGGATAATAAAAGAGACAGTGAAAAAATGCAAATTGTAAATTTTCAAACTTGTGTTGCATCAACTGCAAAAAAAATGATGGTATCAAACTACTCACTACCTCCCTAGATAAATACATTAGAGGGTATAATTTGCAAAAAATATATTTATGGGGGTTTTCTGCTGCTCCTGAACCACACAGGCTCTGCAAATATGACAATCTATTATATTACATTTTGCCCCTTCCTGTCCGAGCCCTGCCGTTTGTTGAAACGGAACTTTTTGACTACATGGTGTAGTATCGCCACACCCGTAAGAAAGCTGGTAAAAAATTGTGGTGTCAACTTTTGGTGTGATCTCTGGTGGCAAAAATGAGAAATTCGGGACTAAAACAAGATAAAAAAATAACTTTTTCAATATGATGATCTAATGTTCTCAAATTCTGTGTCGTACCTGTGGGTTTAAAATGCTCAATATAACCCTGGATAAAATCCTTGAGGAGTGTAGTTTCCAAAATGGGGTCAGTTGTGGGGGGTTTCTGCTGTTTAGGCACATCAGGGGGGCTCTCCAAACCCGACTTGGCATCCTCTCTCAATTGCAGCCGATTTTGAGATCAAAAAGTCAAATGGTGTTCCTTCCCTTCCAAGCTCTGCCATGTGCCCCCACTGTGGTTTTTCCCCACATATGGGGTATCAGCGTATTCAGGAGAAATTGCACAACACATATTGTGGTTCATTTTCTCTTTTTACTTCAGTTCCTGTGAAGGGTTAATAAACTTCTTAAATGTGGTTTTGAGCACGTTGAGGGGTGAAGTTTTTAGAATGGTGTCACTTTTGGGTATTTTCTGTACTATAGATCCCTTAAAGTCACTTCAAATGTGATGTGGTCCCTAAAAAAAATAGTTTTTAAAAGTTTGCAGGAAAAATTAGAAATTGCTGATCAACTTTTAAGTAGAGATGAGAGAATATTTCAATGTTCAGTTCGGCTCACGATCGCCAAATTTGCAATATTCGCCAATTTAATTGTCGATTAAATCGCCGAATATAGCCGAACATGCTGTGATCAGAGGTATAAAATTTTATTGTTTATGTTTTATTGTTCCCACCGCATTCCACTATGTAATGAATAAAGATTTGCAACTGGAATATTTAATTCAGTGATACCTAGGATGTGGGATTTTAGTGTTCCCTTTATTTTTTTGAGCAGTATATATTACATAGATAGAAAAATCCGGCAATTCAGCAGCCGCGGCAGTGTAAAATCACAGCAGGAGCCGACAGGATAGAAGATATGGATTACATACAGTAAATACAAATAGAATAGGTAGTTATATAGATGTCTGTGACAAATACAATTAATACAGTGTGTGTGCAGCTTACTGTACATGTACTTAATAAAAAATTATTTCTCTGAAAAATATGGCGTGGGCACCCACGTAATGTTCGTAACCAGCAGAGGGAAAGCCTATGGATTGGGGCCGATTGTCTATAGGCTGGAAAGGGGGTAATACCCATGAAGCTTCCCAGGCTGTTAGTATCAGCTCACAGCTGTATACTTAGCCTTTACTGGCTATTAAAATGAGGGACCCTAAAAAAAAACGTAGGGTCCCCCAAAAATTAACAACCAGCAGTCTATGCAGACAGCTGCGGGCTGATATTAATAACCAATGAAGGGGCCATGGATACTGCCCCCCAGGCTAAAAACATCAGCTCTCAGCTACCCCAGAAAAGGTGCATCTATAAGATGCGCCAATTCTGGCACTTAGCCTCGCTCTTCCCACTTGCTCTGTAGCGGTGAAAAGTGGGGTTCATATTTGTGGGGTTAATGTCACCTTTGTATTTTCAGGTGACATCAAGCCCCGAGGTTAGTAATGAAGAGGCGTCAATAAGACACATATCCATTACTAATCCTATAGTTATATGGTAAATAAAGACACAGCCAGAATAAAGTCCCATCATGTAAACCATGTCTGGAGGAGAAATAGTTTTCAACCTGGATGGTGCCATGCGACCGTCCAGGCTGAAAAGAAATTTGAAAAAAAATAAAAATTTGGCCATCGGTGCAGAAGATTTCCTCCTCTTGACTCTGTGAATCTTTGGAGTAGACTTCCGATGCCCATGTCATAGAATGTGTGAACAGATCTGCAGACTCAGCCATCTGTGATTCCCTATAGTCAGTTGGGCGGTTGGAGAGTTGTGACGTGGGGGGAAACCAAGGGTAATTGGAGAGTCACTTCTGAGGACTGTACTGTGTGTGATGTTAAGGTGGAGGAAGAGGAACAGAGGACACTTGATGCAGTGCTTGCCATCTACTGGAGCACATGTTCTTTCTGGCCCTCATCCATAAAGCATACCGCTATGTGGCTGACAAAGAAAGGGAGTGGAATGGCCCGTCCGGTAACAGAAGTTGTATAAATGTTGTGCAATTGCTCACTGCAGCAAAACAAAAATACTTCTCATCTCTCATATCATACCTGTATCACAACCCTAAACAGCTATTCAGTACTTTTAATTCTCTCCTTCGCCCACCAGCTTCCCCTCCCTCTCCTCTCAGCTGAAGACTTTGCCTCATTCTTCAAGCAGAAGACTGACAATGCAAGACAAAGCTTTTGATTAAGCTCCCCACAGCCCCTCCTCATAAGTACTCAACTCTCCTCCAAAACCAACTTCACCATCACGGAAGATCAACCTTCCTCTTTACTCTCCAAATCACATCTCACCACCTGTGAACTTGACCCAATAACGTCCCACCTCATTCCAAACCTTACCACAGTCTTCAACCCAAGTCTAACCCCTCTTCAACCTGTCACTAACTGGTGTCGTCCCTTCCTGATTCAAACATACCTTGATCACACCCATCCCCAAAAAGCCCTCCTTTGATCCATCCTCTTTGTCTCGCTATCGCCCCATCTCACTTCTCCCCTTTGCCTCCAAACTACTGGAAAAACACGTCCATTTTGAACTATCCTCCCACTTCTCTTGCTCCCTCTTTGACCGTTTACAATATGGCTTCTGACCGCACCATTTCACTGAAACTGCCCTGACTAAAGTCACCAACGACCTACTAACCAAATCAAAGCAATGCTAGTTTGTCCTCCTCCTAAACTTGGCATCTGCCTTTGACACAGTGGACCATTCCCTCTTACTACAGACTTTCTGATCTCTCGGCATTACAGACTTGGCCCTTTGTTGGATCTTCTCGTACCTAACTGGATATTCAGTGTCTCCCACTCACACACCACTTTTTCATCTCACCTCCATTGTGTCGGTGTTCCCCAAGGTTCAGTTGTAGGCCTGGGCAATAGTGCGTACGGGCGTGCTCCCTCTTAAATTGACAGTGCTCATTGCCCTACGGTGTCCCCAGCCAATAGCTGGGTGACACCTATTTAAGGCTCATCCAATATGGAGGTGCCTGAGCAATTTTGTTAGTTTGCCTTGCATGCTTGCTAGTTGTCAGGTTACCAAGGTCCTCCCGTCTGCTTGTCTACCCTGTACCCATCTGCTCAAACCTGGCTGTGCTCTTCTGTAAATCAGCCTATCCAGTCTGCCAGTGCTCCTCTAACACCCTGTCCAGCCCGCATCTGCCAGTGCCTGTGTGTGTAACAACCAGTCCAGTGCACACCTGCCAGTGCTCTCCTGTTCCTCAGTCCAGATCGCACCTGCCAGTACCCATCTATGTAACACCTGGTCCAGCTCACATCTGCCAGTGCACATCTGTGTAACATCCAGTCCAGATCTGCCAGCGTTCATGTGTCTGACACCCGATACAGTCCTTATCTGCCAGTTCTCACCTGTTCCAGCCCGCACCTGCTAGAGCTCATCTGTTTAACTGCCGGTCCAGCTCGCACCTGCCAGTGCTTTTCTGTTCCTCAGCTGGTCCCATCTGCACCCATAGTTCCAGTGTCCCTATAGTGCTTGCCTGCATTCTTCATCCTTCATTTGGGCTGTACCAGCCTACCCGCTCTAGAGGTTCAGCTACTTCCCTCTGTAGGTCAGCCCTGGAGTAGCACCTGATGCCACCTCCTTGCTTCATGGTTTTCGCCTGCTGCAGCTTATCTGAGGTCGGATTTGGTAGGCCACCTAGTTACGCCCCTGCAGGCTTTCCGAGGGCTACAGCACAGTGGTTCCACAATCTTGCCCGTTACAGTCTCCATCTGCTGGGTTGGCTGAAGTGGAAGAGGTGTCGGTAACCATTATACTAGTTCTACTCTGGTGAAATTGATGCCACTTTGGTAGTGTCTGCCACTAATTTTTGAAAATGTGTAGACTCCTGGTTGGGTCTCTTTCATGTGTGTTGCCTGTAGCAGTAGACCTCCAAGACCAGCATGCCTTTACTGCCTTTGAGTCAACTACCCCTTACTATCCTGACATTTTTCTGACAATAGTAGTCAACAAAACGGATATTTGTGTCACTTGGGTTTGGCTGAGCATAAAAGCAGGTTGAGGTGTTGCATGTGGTATCAGGGCTACCAGCACAGCAGATCTACACCAAAGCCTCAACCATCTCATCATAATTTGAAGTTGAATTCAAAGCTGTAAATACAGGCCCAGACACTGATAGCTCATGCATGGTTGATTGCAGCTGTGCTATTCTAAAATTTGTACTGTGGGTCAATTGACACCACTTTCCTGGTGTGTGCCCCTAATTTGATGTGTTCTGTCAGCTTTTGGGCCCGTTTGAAGGTGTTGTGTATGCGTTTGTTTTTGCCTCCCATTGACTCCAATGGCGTTTGGAGATGTTTGACAAATTGGCGAATATTGCAAAATTGGCAATCGTAATCCAAACATTGAAATGTACGATCATCTCTAGTAATTACCTGTAAATGGCAGAAGGTCGCATGCTTCAAAGGTTGTTTTAACTAGTTTCTCTAACTTCTACATATGTCCAAGGTGAAGGCCTAGTTCTCGAGGTTGAATTATTAGCTCTTCTCCCTTCTCTGGAGATGACTGTATGGATTTAAATTTTTTCTCTATGACAATTTTGCATATTTGTTGTGTCGGTATATTTTGTTACTCATTAAAACTGGTCAAAGTATATTTAATAAAGCTAGTCCCGAAATCCAAGGCACTGAAGATCCTCCTTCACGA
This sequence comes from Oophaga pumilio, assembly GCA_009801035.1. NCBI lineage: Eukaryota > Metazoa > Chordata > Amphibia > Anura > Dendrobatidae > Oophaga > Oophaga pumilio. The sequence goes on along the minus strand of VIAB01009946.1, from coordinate 37,719 downwards.
AAACTTTAATACCAATGTATACAGAAGATCATAGCCAAGTGTATTTAATAAAGTATATTTTTAACTAGGTATTTAACTATAAGCTTTTCTTTATTAATCTAGATACTAGATTATAATTTACAGTCTGTGAATAGCAACCAGTGGCGAGTACACATCCTTGGAGGAAATCTGTCACAGCCCTGGTGCCTGGACCTGATAAAAAACCTCACTGGTAATGATTGTGATCTGAGTGCTGCAGCCGCAATAACATGATCGCAACACACTTTACTTGGCATTTTCATTTTAGCTTGTGCCAACTTGGTACAACCCTCCACAAAGTTGTAAAAATTGCAGCTAGTCCCAAAATCCAAGGCACCGAAGATCCTCCTTCACAAAAACGTTGATACCAGTGTACACACAAGAAAAAATTCATGTGCCGTTTCGGACATGCAAGGCCTTTATCAAGCCATTAAGAAAGGTGTACATAACCACAGTAGACAAGTACTATTTATAGCAAGTTGAGTGTAGACCATGCCCCTTGGTTCCTCCTGTTTGTCCAAACTCCGTTACCATACACTACAAAACAAGCACAGATTATTTTTTTTTTACTCATTTTAATCGATCAAATGTCACTGATTGTGTACTGTTGGAATATCTATCAGCTTTATATAGAAAGCCACAAGAAAAACAACCTAGCATACATGTATTTTAAAGGTTCATCATATATACACTATTTTTGTTCATCTCCCAGACATTAGCATAAGGTACATTGCAAAATTCCATATCAGCCCATAGTAGTTATAGAGTACTGTGTTCATTCATACTTTCACTGACATCACAAGGGTAGGGTACAATACTGACTCATTACTCTGAAGGAAGACTTTAAGAGAGCCACAATGTCAAAGGAGGTGAAAGAAGAGGTGGCAGAACTAGTACATGGCCACAGAAGAAATGTTCACAAGGGTGCAGTCCTCTTGAAGCGATTCTTGTAAAGAGAACATTCCAGAATTAGCGGCAAACATTTCCAAAAGACCACTTAAAAGGGATGAACATTCATTAGTTAACAAGGGTTTGTCCTTTAGCGTCCATCAATAAATTTCGAATTGTAATTGAGTTCACTTGTTTCTTTCGCAATTTGCTTATAAGTTCCATACACTAAGTGAGGTTGCAGCGCAGAGGCTGCATTATTTGCGGTGCTGCAGATAAGTGCACAGTTAAAAGGAGAAAAAACAATGGAAAGCTGGTAAGGAAAAGACCAAATTATGCTCTTGTGTTAAACTATGATATTGCGTTTTTCTGCATGGTTTATAATATGTGCTCCATGCACAATGCTATCAGGTGTGCATCTTGTGAGCTGTATGATTGCCTTGAACAGCTGTTTGAGGGAGAATATACTGTATCTACACTCAATGTCAGTGAGTTATATGTTTAGATGCTCTGGTAATGGATCTAAATGTGCATCTTGCAACACTCAGGAGCATTGTAAACCTGGAGAGGAGTTTAGAGCTCACTGAGCTTGTGCTGGCTGAGGCCAGTGATATGGAGGAGGGTGGAGGTGGGGAAAGATCAGGACAGAGTAGTATGTAGCTGGGTAAATGTTACAAGAATGGGTAGGGGGGAAAGTGCTAGAGAGCTCAGTCCTGATCTGGTACAACCTAGTAAATCTGCTCGTTTGGCTGATATTAGGAATACAAGCCCAGGACTAGGATCACTATAGCAGGCCGTTGCTCCTAGCAAACAGGAAAACAACTACTGTAGGTAGAAGGAAAGTAGGAGTGCAGCAAAGGCCAGACAGTTGGTGGTAGGAAACTCTATAATTAGGCGGACAGACAGGTTCATCTGCCGCCGAGACTGTGAATGCCGAACAGTGTGCTGTCTGCCGGGTGCTCGGTTTCAAAATATTGCGGATCGGATAGACAGATTTCTGGGTGGGGCTTGGGATAACTAAGCTGTCATGGTACACATTGGTACCAATGACAAAGCTAGAGGGAACTAGGAGAGAAGCTGAACGCCAGGTCCTCCTAAGGAGGCGGTTTCAGAAATACTGCCAGTGTCACGAGTCCCTACCAAGACAGTGGGAGCTTAGGTAGATAAATAAGAGGCTTAGAAATTGGTGCAGGAAGGAAGGGTTTGGGTTCATGGACAACTGGGCCGAATTCTCTGGCAGCTACAAGCTCTACGGTAGGGACGGACTGCATCTCAATGAGGAGGGTGCAGTTGTGCTAGGGGAAAAAATGGTCAGACGGAATGCAGCAGCTTTTAAACTAGGATCTGGGGGGAGGGAGGGTAGTTGTGCTAAAAGGTAGATAGAATAGACAAAGAGTGGGACAGTAGGGGTTAATGAGCATTTAGGGGACTGGGATATGCAGGAAAAGTAAGAAGTACAAATGTACTAATAGTATTAAATGTCTGCTGGCAAATGCAAGAAGTCTTGCAAACAAAATGAATGAACTGGAGAATCTTATGTTGGTCACAGAATACGAAGTGATGCGAATTATGGAAACCTATCTTGATGAAAGCCACGACTGCGTAACAAATGTAGAGAGTTACACTACATTTGGAAAGGACAGGAAAGACAGAAAAGGTAGAGGGGTATGCATTTTCATAAAATCCAACTTAAAACCTGTGCTCAATGAAGACCTTGGGGAGGGACACAACAATGAAGAGTCATTATGGGTAAATGTACATGGGGCTGGCAATAATGGAAACTGCTAACTGGAGTTTGCTACAAGCCTCCTAATATAGCTGAACAGGTAGAGCATGAAATGCTGCAAATTAAAAAGGAAGCAAACAGTAATAAGGTTCTTAACAGTAAGACACTCAGTGGGACATAGAATCTTCTGATTGTACTTAAAAGCTGCAAGTTCTTATCCACCGTTCAGGACAATCGCCTCTCTCAGCTGGAAGATGAACCAACCAGGGGAGGTAATCTGCTGTATCTGGTTCTGTCAAATAGACCAGATACAATTTCAGGAACTTTACCAAAGCGGATTTCAACAAATTAATGGAAGAGCTTAATAGTGTAGACTGGGACCAGGTCATGGTAACTGGGGATACCGAACATAAATGGGACATTTTTAAGGAAATGCTACTAGAATCCTGCAGAAAACGTACATCCTCTGGTAATAAAATGTCAAGGAATATAATGAAACCATTATGGATAAATAAGACAATACATAGTTTAGGACAAAAACAAATGGCTTTCAAAATCTTAAAGGCCGAGAATACAGAAATAACATTTCATGGGTATATTGATCTAAATATGAAATGTAAAAAAGAAATCAAGTTAGCAAAGTTATTTATAGAGAAACAAATCGCCAGTGTCATTAAAATAATTCCAGTTTTTTTTATAAATACATCAATCCCAAAAAGACAAGAAAACAGATGGTATTGGCCCATTAAAAGATGATAGGATAATTATAGAGGACAAAGAAAAATCTGACATATTAAACAGGCACTTTTCATCCATTTTCACCAATGAACTGTTCCAAGGATCATTCAGCAAGGCAAAAACCAAAGTTCAGCACCTGATATAACAAAAAAAAGTACACCCACGTCTGAGCAAAGTAAACATTGACAAAGCCCCCGGCCCAGATGGTATTCATCCATGGATACTGAGGGAATGGAGTTCAATAGTTGACAGACCGCTGTATCTTATATTATTAGACTCTATTGTAACATGGGTGGTGCCATGAGATTGGAGGATGGCTGATGTGGTACCGATATTTAAGAAAGGCAAGAAGGTGGATCCAGGCAACTACTATCCGGTAAGTCTGACATCAGTAGTGTGCAAAGTTTTTGAGGGCATTATAAGAGATGATCTGCAGAGAATAATATAATATACAACAACCAGCATGGATTCATGAAGGATAAGTTGTGTATAACTAACATGTTGGGTTTCTATGAGGAGGTAAGTGCAAATCTGGATTTTGGTAAAGAGGCTAATGTGATTCATCTGGACTTTGCAAAGGCATTTGATACTGTACCACAAAACAGCCTT
>VIAB01009946.1:5660-29132 GCA_009801035.1 Oophaga pumilio | reverse complement strand
AAACCTGCGACACCCATCGGACCGGACCACCCCCTTCCCCCGAGTGAGTATAATAAAACTATTTTTCTTATCTTTCAGGTCGGATCTGGGGGCTTATCTACAGCATTATAAAATGGTTTGCTTTAATCCAAGATTATCATAGCTCTATACGCCTGAAAGATCACCTTGTATGTTACTCATGTTATTCTTGGGTAACAATCAGAACAGTCTTACCTCAATCTTTCTATAAAAATAAATTCATCTTTTCAAGAATAACCCTCACGGAAAGTGCTTAACTGTGATTGCGAAGTCCATGGATTTCTCCATTTACCAGAATTCGAGAACACTAGCCAACTAGGAACATAACCTGATCTCTCCAGAGTGTCAGTACACTCCTCTAAACCATGAGGCACTGACTGAACTTTTACTGGTTTTGCCAGACTTCAGCACATTGCTTTATCCTTTTTCACAGCAGAATGTTTCCCATACCCCAGCCATGAAATAAATTTGCCCATATCAAGGAAAAGACACTGGCTGAGTAGTTTCTAAGTATCTGAGCACCATATCAAGAGGGTTGTCCACTACTAGGACAACCCATTCTTAAACTAAATATTTGACCCCAATAAAATAATAAAGCCTATACTCCCCTACTGTGCCAGTGCCATTCCCGTGGTGTCGCTCTCCCCGGGGTTGTGATGCAGTTTTGTGACACCCAATAAGAGATGGCGCCAGTCTCCGCCTTCATACGAACTGAACATGAAGAAAAAGCCAGGTCTACAGTTGATCCAAGACTTACTCTTCATGTTCAATTTGTCCGAAGCCAGAGACAGTGACGCCAGGCATCACACCACATCACAACCTCGGGACCGCGAGTGCAGGCAATGCTGGAAGTGTGGGCATGGGAGGAGAGTATAGGCTTTATTATTTTATAGGGGGCATAACATTTAGTTTAAGTGGTTGTCCCATTAGTGGACAATCCCTTTAATTTAACGATAATCCAGAAACCAGGGGCAAAAATTATTGTACCAAGCAGAGTAGTCAAGCCATGAGGCAGATGGTCAGGCCATGAGGAGGGATAACCAGATTACTAGATTCTTTTGGTGAGTTACTAACGGAGGGTCAACCTGACCTTCACTGCAGTCTTTGCTGGAGGCCGTTGAGTTGAGCAGGTGTTCTATCTTCACAGCTTCTCAAGCCCCATGCTCCCCTGTTCAAAAGGGAAGGAACAAGTGAAGAAGGAAGGGGACTTTCTTATTAGAAAGGAGGGTAACAATGAGTCAGACAATGGAGGAGACAGCATAACCTGCTTACAGATGTTCAAGTGTTGGAATAGACTCAAAATGCCTAGCTTAGCCCTTAAGAGATTAAAAAGAATCTGTGACCCTCTGGGAAATAGTTAAAAAAAGTCTTACCTGTATGCCTAATATTTGCAGTCTAGTTGTTGAGTTTTAATCTTTCATGTTAATGATTTCTTCCAGGCTCTGGGCGTGCGGTGCCTGGAAGAAATCTCTGCCTCCTGTCTTACCATACCACCCCCTTCACATGCACATCACACCACTGTGTTGTGCAGCTTTGGCACCGTAATCCTGAACACTGCACTCGCGCTATTATCCGTACCTTATCCGCCCTTCTATGTGCAGTGTCTTCATCCTTCTGTGCAGGCGAGTCACTGCTACTGTGCAGGAACTCTCAGATGCCTGCACAGAAGGATGCATAGAAGGGTGAGTAATAGTGCGAGTGCAGGAATACAGCACAACAGCTGCACGTCACAGAGTGGTATGATGTGCATGGGAAGGGGGTGGTATGATAATACGAAGGCAAATATGAAGCATACACGTCATACTATTTTAACCATTCTATTACCTGTATGCCCATAGTAATAGCTTAAAAACAATCCGGGAGGGGGTGACAGATTCCTTTAAAGCTTGAGGGTAAATCAACACAGACTGTTAATGAGAATCTGTCAGCAGGTTTGTTTTAGCTTTGGAATCTGAGAGCAGCATAACGTAGTGGTTGAGAGTCAGATTCCAGCAATTTATCACTTAATGGACATGCAGTTTTACTATAATCCTTGTTTTCTCTGTTATAGATGTAGTGCTCAAATTGCTGAACTGTGTATACCCCACCCACATCCCTGACTGGCAGCTACCTTTGCACCCTGTGCATTAAAGGAGGCAGCCAATCAGCGGTGAGGGTGGGATTACACAAATTAGCTGGTCTGGCATGCACGTGAGACCTAGTCTTGTAATGAGTATCTCCTGATGATAAAACAGATTGTGAGGGATTCAAGATGGCCTCCGATGGTGTAGGAGGCACAAGGCAGAGCTCCTGCTTTCCCTGAAGCAATCTACAGCATCTCGCAGTGAATAAACAAGATCCTTCTGGAAGCTCCCATTAGGGTCTGGTAACACAGGAGACCCCATTAAGCTGTTCTGACAATTTTGCTTGAATTAAGCGGCAGAGACTTTCATTGGGTGGATACACAGCTAGGCCTGCAGGAACACGTGGGACCTGGCGGGGCCTGTGCCTATTACCTACGGACGGACAGCTGTGGTGACTGGAGAGCTGCCGCCGGGGAGAGCAGAACACAGAGAGGACACCTAGGGCAACAACCCCTGTTCCTAATGGAGGATTACCCGCAGTGAAAGGTTGGTCACCTCCCCTCCCCCGCTGACTCACGCATTACATCCGAGCGCGCTTACCAGAGCTAGTCCCGCTCCCCTTCGGCTGTGGTGAACCGCGAGTCGTTCGGGTGGTGTGAAGGCACGGCCTTGGAGACACGTGCAGTGCAGGAAGAGAAGGCCAGAATCGGGAGCCCGCATAATGTAGGCTGTCGGCGGAATGTGGGGAGGAGGCCGGGAGATAAGCGGAGTCTGTAATATTCACCGCGGACAGTGAGGCGAGGATGAGGCGGGCGGGAAGCTGGAGGTGCATCAACATTGTCAGTGAGACTGGTGACACAGGGGCAAGGCTGCAATAATTACAGTGGGGGATTGAGGCTCACGCACTACCAGTATAGAAGTTGCTTAATTTGGAACGAGCACCAGCCCCACTTATATCTAACAGTGTGCAGAAGGAATTGTTAATGCAGCACCATCTCAATCTGAACATCTGATCAAAGATAAGGATGGCAGTAAACATAATTTCTTATCTCACATGATGTAAAGGAGATCATAGTACTCAGCAGGGGAGACTGAGAATTAACACCGCAGAGCACAGATGGTTTCTAAGACTACCTAAAAGTCACTATTTTTGAGCTTAATGTCTGGTAACTTATGCATTAAGTACAGAGAACTGTTATGGTCCTGAACTGCAGACCCTTTATTTGCTGTAGCCTATCAGCTCATGGACTGTCCTAGTGCTTGAGAAAGATTAAAGCTATGAGCACCATCTAGTGACAAAAGAGTTTTATGACATTTAGAGTTTGTTTACAGGAAGGGAGCTAGGCCAACTACAAGTAGCTGACATCCAGATATAGTGAAAACCAGCTTTTTTGCCTGAAGAGTAAGGAAGCTGTGACCTAATCTTACCAAGATATAAAATAAAGAAGCATGGTCAAAATAGGACGTACGTCCAGATCGACAAGTAATTGGGAGGCATTATTAAATAAACACATGGAAAAGTTCATTACAAAACAAAGAGGATTGAAACAAGACAAACTCAACTCTAAAGAATTACAGGATGGACCGGAATTTGAAGAGGAAGAAACTGAGAACTCTGACCTCATGGATGCGGACAAACCTATCTTCAAAGGCTTTATTAAAAATATCTTGTCCTTTGCCTTAGCACCTTTAGCGAAAGATTTATCGGTCATCAAGAAAGACATCCAGCATATAGGTAATAGAGTGGAGGAATTAGAAATGACACAAGCCACCCTGACCGTCTATGCTAGTGAATTTACGGGCTTCCAGCTTCATGAAGATCATATTAACATCCTGCATACAACACTGGAGGATATGGAAAATAGAAATAGGAGAAAATCTCAGAGTCCGGGATATACCGGAGGCAACTGGACAAGAAGACGTCACAGCAGTTCTAACGGAATTATTTTCGCCTCCGCTAGATCCGAGTGAAAGAGAAATGTTGGTACTAGAGAGAGCTCACCGAGCACTGAAACCTAAACCAACGGACCTACCAAGAGACAGAATGTGCAGGATTCTGGACTCTCGTATGAAAGAAAACATTCTCAAGAAAGCAAGAACAATGGAGACCTTGGAGTATGAGGGCTCCACAGTTCAAGTATACCAGGACCTTGCCTCTTCAACTATAATAATAATAATAATCTTTATTTATATAGCGCCAACATATTCCGCAGCACTTTACAGTTTAAACTATAACTAAAAGACGTATACTGAAACCCTTTACAGATATACTGAAGAAAAGGCGCTTTTTGTTTCGATAGCTCTTTCCATTTGGATTACTTATTACAGCAGAAGGTAAAAGATAGACAGTAAGGGTATGCGCACACGTTGTGGATTTTGAAGCGGATCCGCAGCGTTTTTGGACGCGCGGAATTGCATCAAATCCGCAGTGTAGTGCACAACCAATGTTAGTGAGTGGGAAATGAAGAATTGCTGTGCACATGCTGCAGAAAAATCAGCGCAGATTTGCAGCGATTTTTTTTCCGCAGCATGTCAATTCTTTTGGTGGATCCGCAACAGCTGTTTCTAGTCTGGGTCTCTCTCTCTCGCCTCCAGAACAGCAATGGAGAAAATTTAACACACTAACAAATCCGCACACCAAAAACGCATTATAATCTGCAAGGAATCCACATCAATTCCGCCGAAAAATCCGCGTTTTCACCTGCGTTTTCTGCCAAGAGATGTGGATTCTCTGCAGAAAATTGCGCAGCCTAATCTGCAACGTGTACACATACCCTAAGAACGACGCCTGATATTGAGAAAATCTGCGAGGAACTCGAGATCCAGCTTGACCCGATCCCGGACATGAGAGCGTTACACACAAATCTCAAATTCCCAGATATACCAGTGCAAGAACAATGGAAGGAAGCAGGCAACCCGAAAAGTCAGAGATTTAGGAAAAGACAAGCGAGAGGCCACCGATCCGATACCACTTGAATTACTGGGAAAAGAATGGATGAATATAACAAGGTTCTTTCCTTTCCACGCATAAGAGAACATTAAGTTGGTCTTACCATATAGTTTTTTAGCTCATAGGTGGATTAGTATAACATATTGTGATTAGAATATATCGATTTCCCGTGCGTCAAGCCTTTGCTCTTGTTTTGTCTTGGTCTTCTCTTTTTCACTTTTTTCCACCCCTCTTTCTGGTTTCACACTCTTTGGCGAGAGAATGAATAACGACGTAGGAGACCCAGGGCAACTGTGAACTGTTAGGGATAACAAGTCACAAGGACCATAGCATCTTACAACGTGAGAGGACTGAACGCGCCGATCAAAAGGTCTCAGGTACTAGCACACATTAAAAAATTGGGGATTGATATTGTTTTGTTACAAGAGACGCATTTTACACAAGAAAAGGCCCCGAATTTAAAAAGGCATTATTACAATACCTGGTTCCATTCATACTCATCCTCTAGGAAATCAAGAGGGGTTGCAATTACAATATCTAAACACACCATTCCAGTTCTTGGATGTACTTAAAGACAATGACGGTAGATACATTTTTGTCAAGGGAAAACTTGCCCATAAATTAGTAACAATAGGGAATATATATATATATATATATACCCCCAACACAAAACAAGATATCTGGTTCTCCAAAGCAACAACGGAAACAGTTTATTGAAGGAATCTTAAATTTTGGGGGAAGATCTAAATACACCTCTTGAACAGACTTTAGATAACTCCACGGGGAAATCCAATATCGCCAAAAACGCACTAAAGCGTATCTCTTCGCTCCTGCATTTAAATATTTATACCCCACCACAAAAGATGTTACCCACTTTTTGCAAGCAGTTATCATATGGTCGCATAGATTATATCTTCATACCTTTTCAGATGCATTCTAGTCTAAAAGATGCTTAAATAATTTCTAGTGTACATTCAGACCATTCGATACTCATACTAAAGTTAGTATAAGGACAAAGACCCAAAAATAACACATGGAGACTAAACGAGACCCTTCTATCGGAACAGCCTTTTAAAGATAAGATAAAGGAAACGATAAACACATTTTGAGTTCAATACATGTGACCAAATACAATTTCCTATAATCTGGGAAGCACATAAGGCTGTATTGAGAGGGGAGATAATTTTTTACGCTGTGAGGCTATTGAAATTAAGGCAAGCAAACCTAGACTCACTTTTTAAAGAGATTCAATCCCTTGAAAATGACCATATGCAAGCACAAAACTCAAACTCTAGCCCTCTTATCACAAAAGAGACAGGCCCTAAGGGACTTGATGAACAAAGACTCAATAAAAATATTCACGAAATGGAGGCACAAAATATTCGCACATGGAGATAAGGTGTCAAAATTTATGGTCTCTTTAATTAGAAAAAGGAAGGCGGGGTCACATATATACGCTTGAGTTCAAATGGCGCCAAGATCAGGGACCTGGATGGTATTGCAGCAGCCTTTCGAGACTATTACGCCTCCCTTTGTAATCTACGTACTCATGAGTGTGGAGCAGTTAGATAAAAAGAAGAGTAGATATTAAGGAATTCTTACAATCTGTCACCTTACCAAAACTCTCTGGGGAACAACAACTCCGGTTGAATGATCTTTACGGTGCAGGAACTCTAGTCTGCCCTGTCAAATTGCCAGACAGGCAAAAGCCCGGGCCCGGATGGCCTCCCTGCCTCCTATTATAAGACTTTTCTGGAGACTTTAAGTCCCTATCTTCTGAAGTTATGCAATTAAATATTAGCGGGATCGGCCTTCCCGAAACAGACCTTTGAAGCACACATCATTAATTCATAATGAGGGCAAAGACCCAAAACTGTGCAGCAATTACAGACCAATTTCATTGTTAAATAATTATTTAAAATGTTTTGCAAAAATGATTGCCAAAAGAATAAGCTTGGTCTTGGATACATTAATCTCACCGGAACAAGTGGGCTTTGTGGGTGGCAGGGAAGGCAGAAAATTCATTAAGCGTCCTTTACTTGATGCAGTATGCCCATCTCTACCATAGACCCCTGGTACTGATGGGAACGGATGCTGAAAAAGCATTCGACAGAGTAGACTGGACTTTTATGCAAGAAACCCTTGAAAAATTTGGCCTCCCCTCGATGTTAATTAAAGCTATATTCCAAATGTGCACCTGTCCAACTGTGAAAGTGAGAGTAAATGGAGATTTATCCAAGCCCTTTCAGATCAGGAATGGCACTCGACAGGGATGCCCGCTCTCACCATTGGTATTAGCTATTGAAACTCCGATCCAAAACATTAGGCAACATCTGGATATAGAGGAAGTACGGTTAGCGGGGACTTCACATGTTGTAGCAGCTTTTGCAGATGACTTATTATTATTACTGTCCAACCCTAGTAAGGAAATCCCAGTAATATTAGGATTGTTCCAGAAATTTGGAGATATATCGAATTTTAAAATTAATCTTGACAAATCGGAAGCGATGAGTTTGAATGTTCAGAGTTCGGTCCTCCAAGATATAAAATCCTAATTCCCAATCAAGTGAAACTAAGCTTCATCAAATATTTAGGAATTTAATTAAGCCCTCACTGGAACTCGTTATTTGCACTCAACTATGTACCACTACTCCACTCTACAATGGAATTGATTAAATCCTGGATGGGACGTAAAAATTTGTTAAAAAGCTTTATATTGCCCAAATTTAGATACATATCTAGAATGCTTCCTATAAAAATACCTGTTACATTCTTTCAAAGTGCGCTCCATTTTTGGGAGGTATATTTGGAAAGGCTCAAAGTCTAGACTGTTTCAAAACACTTTCACTTTCTAGAATAAAGGGAGGTATGGGAGCCCCTGACCCCAGAAATATCACACAGCAGCAATTTTATCTTTGATAATTGATTGGGTGAGAGTTTACACGCATAAGCTGTGGATAAAGATATCAGAAGACTCAGTTCCGATCAGCACTGAACTCCATGCATCCAGGGAGTTTATATATAAACTGGAGATCCCAAATGCGATATCCAGAAATATGGTAAATACTTGGGCAAAACAGTCTATTATATTAATGCCATCACCTTTAGCCAGTCATGGACTTGCCGGGACTCTGCCTAGACCAGACCAAAATTAGATCTACTGATTTCTTACACACGCTCAGAGCTGAAGTTGAGACTCTCCTTATGGATGGGACACTGCTCTCGCTCCCAGATCTACAGAACAATTTCCCTGGCTGTCACATTAATTCTCTACACTACACCAGGCTCAAAAAAGCTATAGTGTCGTATTTGCAGATTGGAATCCCAACCAGGAAGCTAAAAGTCTTTGAATCTTTGCTAACAATGAAGGTTGAACACGCGTACAAAAATGTTTGGTCTATCTAGATGCGTGAGAGTAAAAGAGAACTCAAGATTATTACAAGATGGTAAACTACCCCAGTCACAATGCATCTGTGGGGTCCTAGTGTCCCCCCCAACTTGTTGGAGATGTGATATGGACAGGGGGACATTTTACATATCTGGCAGTCTTGTGAAAAAATTAAACTGTTCTGGAGGAATACTCTGGCTATTATTGCTAAGATATGCGGGCTCTTGAGACCCCCGCAACCGACTCTTTAAATTGGTCCAGCGATCTTTCGCAGACCAGACACAAATCCCTTGTTATTCTTGGTAGTGGCAGCCAAGATATTAATTCCACCAGAATGGCGCTCCCAGAAATGCCAGAGTGTCTCTTGATTGGTTACATACAGTTGATCAAACTTTATTATATAGAGGAAGTAGCGGCCTACTCAAATCTCCAGCATGATAAATTTAGAGAAACTTGGGCTCCTTGGATAATATATAGGGAAACTGAAGCATTTCTGAAGTTCATGGGGCACCAGACTTCCACATACATGTATTGATGATGCAGCATAGACATTGTCTAGTAAGTTATACAGATTATAACATCACAAAGTAATAATCCCACCTTTCCTGATGGTCTTTTGAGATTGTCAAATTTACGCATCAGCTCTATTCTTCCTCTAGTTTGAGGTTCCCCTATCATTTCATCTATTGCTTTTTACTTGACTTTTTCAACTTTTTGTTAGTGTAGAGTTGACAGCAATGTACATACAGGAATGTTACAACTGAATCCATCTATACACCAGGATGAGATGGTTGATGATGGATATTAGAAGGAACCCCTTTTTTTGTATAGAAGATTTGATCCTGTTGAATATGACACGAGGTTTAGATCTTTGGCCGCTAGAGATATAAAGGTCGGAGTTTCATGTGTTCATAGTCTGATTCTATGATTTCCACCACTATCACGACTTTTATGGAATATAGCGTATTAAGTACTCTTGGTCGACTAAGAAGAGTTCTATTTAACAGAAGATTGACTCTCCAACCTGTGAAATGTAATAGCATGTACATTCTGTACTGTTAAGCTTGTTTAACATCGAAAAAAAATCAATAAAAAAAGATGTTTAAAATAAATAAAACGGATTGTATTGAAACTACAGAACACAGTCGAATAAGTGGTACATCTCTGAAATCGGTCTTTGCTTCTACATTGTGCTTTTAGATAAAAATCACAAAAACCTAATGACAGATTCCCTTTAAAAGTCAGATTTTAGCAGAAATTCTGGTGCACACACCAAGGAATAAAAAGGACTTAAGTGTGGTAGTAAAATTTGAGGGCCTGATAGTCACCCATCTAGAATACAATTTTGGTCACCAAAACAAGAAAACAAAAATAATAGCGTTACAAGATACTCTAAATTATTATCTTATGAGGAATGCATAATCTATTGACTTATTTTAGGAGTATGACTTTCAACACAGAAATAAAAGTTAGTTTAAAAGGGGCTGAGCCACGAACAAAAGTATATTTTAAATCAACAGATCTTGGAATACAAAAAAAAACTAAAAAAAACAACACTGCACAATTGGATGCATTAAAAAAAAACAACAAAAAAAAAACATGTTCCTGTGCCGAGAAGCTTATGTGCCCCTGCTGTGTACTGTGTAATCGCCGTGTCTCACCGTACAGGGACATAGTCTGATCATACCACAGCTTCTAGGCAGGGGAGGAAGCAAAAGAGTAAACAGATAGCACAACATTGAATCCGCTTTGATCCTTTCTTCGAGATAAAATATTGTTTAAAAACAGGCACTGAAATGTTTTACGCACAGAAGGAATAAGCGGTGATCCCATGCTGTCCTGTCTGTATAGTCTTTTGTTTCCCCCCCCTGCCCAGAAGATGTGGTAGGATCACACGATGTCCCTGCACTGTCAGACAGCAATTACAAAGTACCTAGCAGAGGCACATTTATAAAACTATCTAAGCACAGGGACATTATTTTTAAACACATCCATAAAGACACATATAACAAGATCTATTGATTAAAAAAAAAAAAAACACTTTCATTTCTAGGAAAACCCCTTTAAAACCATAGATTTCACCTGAAAATGGTCTCCTTGATGTAAAGATTTAATTTAAATGAGTACAAACAAAAGAAGAAATGATTGTATTGGCTAGAATGATTGATTAAATAAATATGTAGCAAGTTGTAGCCAATAATGCAAAAATAGCTAAACGTGGTGCAGGAGGTTGTCCCATCACAGTAATCAGACAGATATGGAGGTTACCATATAAGAGGATTTTGGTGACTTAACGTAAAATATTACTCGGAGACTTCATTAGGGGACACAGGAGTCCATGGGTGTATGCAGATGTCACTAGGCTAAAAAAAAAAAAAAAAAGGTCCTCAGGTTACACACTGCCACCAGCCGCTGGCACGAGTACTAATCAGTTCGTGAAAATGCAGTAGAAGCAACAGCGAAACTAAGTTAAACAAGTTCCAGCTTAGGCAAACAAGGAACAGTACTGTGTCCCCCACAATGAAGGCTCAGAAAGATTTTACAGTAAATACCCAATAATATAGCTTCATTATGGGACACAGAAGACCATGGGATGTCTTAAAGTCCTATGGGTAGGAAAAGGGAGATGAAACACACCCAGGACAAGTCTAAGCCTAGTTGACTGCCGTTAACAGGACTTGCCTACCTAGGCTTGCATCAGCCAAAGCATAGGTGTGTACTATGAGAAGGTATGCATGGAGGACCAGGTGGCCTCCTTGCATATCTGCATTGCCTAGGCTTGCATGCAATTGGCCCTAGAAACCTCCACTGCATGTGTGGAGTGAGCCCTGACCCCAAGAGCAGATTCACTGGGAGATCGCAGCTTTGGAAGCAGTGAGACCTTTGGAAAACACAAACAGTAGGAGTGCTTGAACGACACAGAGCCCTTAAATGATCCAATTTCTGAAGGGAATGCTACCGATTATGAGAAAGGCAACAGACAGAAGGATGGGAGAATGGTGTCCTTGTTAAGATGGAAGGGAGAAACCACCAATTGGGAGAAAGGAAATAACTGGGCACAATGTCACTTTGTCCTGATGAAGGACAAAGGGTGAGCGACAAGGAGCTGCCAGCTCCGAAACTCGTTTGATGCAGGGGATACTAGTAACTTACTTTCCTGGAATGTCACTTTTAGAGAAACTTCTCGAAAGGGTTCAAAGAAGGGACCCTGAAGAGCGGTCAGGACCAGGTTGAGGTCGCAGGGGTCCACGGTAGGATGATCTGGAGGAACAGAGTGAGCGACTCCCTGGAGAAAAAAAAAAAGTCTGACCTGTGACTATGAAGTTAGGTTCTTCTGAAATAGGATCAAAAAGGGCAGAGACCTGACCGTTGACCTGGAGAGACAGGCCAGACTCAAGAAAGGACAAAAGGTATGGGAGAGAAGAGCATGGAAGCTGCCTTATTGGATTCACACCAAAAAAATAAAACAAATGTTCTTCCATGTACGATAGTAGATGCGGAAGGAAGAGGGCTTCCTCTCTTTGATCATGGTTTGAATAACTTGGTCAGAAGTCTACATCTTTCAGGAATGAGACTTCAACAGCCATGCCAATAAATTGAGAAACTGAATTCTGGTGGAAGAGGGTACCCAGTGATCGGTCTGGATAATTAGGGAGCTTTCAAGGCACTTCTGCGATAATATTGAAGACTTCTGCATACCAAGCTCTTCTTGCCCAACCTGAAGACACAAGGAGGACATTCCCTCTGCTTTGATTTTCTTGACGAGTCTGGGAATCAGCCGCAGGGACGGAGAGGTATGGAAGGTTAAAACAGACGACAGAAGAACCAGGTTACCCGAGCCGATCGTGAGCAAGTTGCAAGATCTGGCGTTCATCCAGGACACCATCCGGTCGACATTGGGCGTGCCCCATCTTGGACAGATCTGGTTGAAAACTTGCTGGAGGAGAGGAGAGGCCTTGGCGACTTAGGAAGTCGATGGCCAAGTTATCCACTTCTAGAACGTGAGCCGCTGAAATACCTGTCACTGTTCGGGCAAAACTAGGATTCGAGAGACTACCTCCATGACTGAATTGCTTCATGTTCTGCACTGGTGATTGACAATGCCACCGCCGTCTCCCACATCAGTTTGGATGCACACAGGACTGTCAGGTAGTAAGTCCTGACAGTGCCAAAGGGTGAGAAAGATAAACCCAAATTCCACAATGTTGATGGGAAGCAAGGACTTCAAAAGAAAGCTTTCCAGAGGTTCTGGACAGCGAGTTGCAGAAACTCCGCTCCCCAGCACAGAAGACTGGTCAGTTGTCACTATTTGCCAGTGCAATGGGTGAAAGGATCTCCTGTGGTGGTGAGGGGAGAGACTGACATACTTGCGGGAAACGACAGTGGAAAGATCCAAGGAGATCGGCTTGTCCCAACTTGATAGAATTGCAAGCTGAAGAGGGCAAGTGTGAAATTGAGCAAAGGGGACCGCTTACATAGAGTCAACCATCAGACTCAAAGTGGGCAACTGATGGGCGAAAAAGCACATACAGACAAGACCTTTTCCTCAGGCAGAAGATCCCTGGCACTTGCAGCATCAAAGAGCATGTGTAAGAAAACTACGCTGGGCCAGGATCAGAGAAGACTTCATTGTGTTTAAGAGCCAGCCCAGATGGGAAATCATGTTGAGCATCATTTGGAGACTCTTGAAGCAGCCCTGATAGAACAGCGCCTTGATTAGAATATCATCCAGGCAGGGGATAACTAGAATTCCCCGGGGATAAACTAAGGCTATGACAAGTCTGGGGCCAAAGCTAGACCGAAGGGAAGTGCCGTGAATTGGTAGAGCCCTGAACTGCACAGCAGAGGAACTTTTGGTGTGCCAAATTGGGACATCCTGGAAGTCCACCAAAGGAACACTGTGGGTTCCATGGAGGCAATTACTGAGCTAAGGGACTCCACCGTGAAGTGGCGGAACCACACACGCTTGTTCAGGAGTTAAGTCTAAAAATCGGACAGAGCCATCCTTTTTTGGACCACAAAAAGGTTTGAGTAGAAACCGGAGAAGCGATCTTGGAAGGAAACAGGAATGATTACTCCAGATTGGAGGAGAGAGGTAAAGGACTAAAACTCAGGAACCATCGAGGGATCCATTCGGGGCCGGGACTCTGGAAAAAAAAAAATGTGTGGAATGGAAGAAAACGATTTTATAACCAATGGAGAGGACCTCTCACACAGGCATCATACAGAGCCAAACATCCCTGAAGAGACTATGTCCGCCTACCCCGGGAGAGTCCCAAGGTGGAGAGCGAGTCATGCAGATGAAAATCTGATCTGGACCAGCGGAGTTTGTAGGCAACCGCGCAACCACCAGGAAGGTTCCGGCTTAAAGTAAGGCCTCCTTTTTTTTTCCTGTTGTGCAGGGGAAGTCTTGACGGTTGGATATACCAGAGGTCAAAAATGGGGGTAAGTAGCTAAATGCAGTGTGCGTTTCTTAGTGGGGGAAGACGTTTGGGTCTCTGCTGAGGGAGTGACGTAGTCTTCGCTCTTGAAGCATCTGATCTAACCTGGATCCAAACTGACATAGATCCTGGAAGGGAAGGCTGATTAGGTTTTTTTTTTTGATACCGCATCTGCATTCCAGGTATTGAACCATAGGACCCTGCGAATGGTCACAATGTTGCTAGAGGCCTGAGCAGAGGAGCCTGCATAGCATCCAGGGATGCAGCAAGATATTTTCCCGCATGTGCAATCTGGTCCATGAGATGTGCTATTCTTTGGGCCGGGTCCGAGTAGGCATTGACAAAGGAGCAAAGTCCAGGTAGAGATTTGGAGACAAGTGGAGGCAAAGGCAGGTCAGAGTGATGCCAGGGACTTGAATGGTTTGTCAGTAGGGCCCTTGAGAGAAGCACCATCCAAAAGGATTGTGTTGGATAGCCAGAAACTGAAGGGTCCAAAACAGGAGACTCCCTCCACGGTTTGATCAGGTCAGGGGGAAAAGGATACAGGATATCTATACATTTTCTCATCTGAAAACTTTTCTGGATGCTGCTACTCCTGACCACATACCACATCAATTTTCTTACGGTTGGAAACCACACAGGGGGGTCAGAATCACTCAGAAGTTGAAACCCTGAGCTGTATAAGGTCCTGCAGAAGTGAGCGAGATAGAGGAACTAGTTCGCTTCTTGGATCTGATGCGTGGTCTGCCATGATGGAATGAACAGTGGGGGTGAACTCAAACCGTCCCTGCAAAAGTTCGGCAGAAGATCCATGACCGAAACCAGAGTGTAGGATACCATGGTTAGGTCAGAAACAAATTTTGAAAGCATAGCCACGCACTCTGGGGTGTACTCTCTTCCTGGGCAGTCTGCATCATTGAAGAGCTGCAATACAGGCAAAGAGCTGACCTAAGGGCAGTTTCCTCTTGCAGGCAGAAAGAGCAAAATTAAAGTACCACGGTGGGAGATGGGCAGATCTCCCTAGATTAGATATTGGTGAGAGGAGACTGCTGAGGAGTGCAGCCCTGTGTCTTGCAAAGCAGAGCCTACTCTGGGCCTGAGGCGAGCCTGTTCCTGGATCAGATTACAGAGATGTTGCAGAGCAAATGGCATCCTGCAGAAGATTGTGCAGAGGGGACAGAGTCCAAGAGACCACACAGGGAATGCATAACGAGTTGGCACCCCTGAGTGTTCGGTTTGGCGCTCAGGCGAAGAGAAAGCACGCGCAAAGCTATGGAGATGGAGGGCGGGGACAGGAAAAGCCCACGAGATAAGGTGACAGGCTGATAGGGGATAGAATACTTGGTCCAGATTCATCTCAAAGTGGAAGACAGTCTTCAGGAACCTGAGTGGAAGCTGGGGGAGGGAGGTGGGTTTCACCGAGATAGGCCCACCATCATCCTGGCAGTCTTGCGCTAGTGGGTGAACGGGCTAGGAAAACTTGGCAAAGGACCGTGCTCTGGCCACGCCAAGGCACATTTGATGTGTTGGTGGATATGGTCGTGATATAAACACAGGAGGGTCTGATGCAGCAATTTCCACTGTTCTAGCAGTAGGAAAATCAGGGCAACTGAACGTGCTATATTATCTCCTGTAGCCACAAGCAAGGCCTGCACTGCAAGAGAAAGAGGAAAATACACTATAAAAACATAACAAGGCCCTAAGGTATAAACAGGTCTGCCTCCTAATGATATTAGGTAATACACCCCCCCCCACACACGGGTAAGCGTAATATGCTGGAGTCCATTTTTTTCGTTTTTTACTAGTTTCAGCCTCCTAGTGTCAGCAACATACACCCATGGTCTCATGGGTTCCCCAAAGAAGAGATGGGGTTTTAAATGCATGCATCTTAGCTGAAGCAAGGAGAGAAGGAATGATCTATTAAAAGGGGAATAAACACCAATAACCTGCAGATATATTATTAATCTGCAGGGTAGCAGCACTATGGTGGGGCCTGACCACAGTACTGAAGAGTGTCACCTAGATGAAAATGAATTTAATTTCTCACGAGCTGCCAGCTTTCAGTCACATCTTTAGAATTTAGTCACCA
Organism: Oophaga pumilio; assembly: GCA_009801035.1. Classification (NCBI taxonomy): domain Eukaryota; kingdom Metazoa; phylum Chordata; class Amphibia; order Anura; family Dendrobatidae; genus Oophaga; species Oophaga pumilio. The sequence continues at coordinate 13,183 of VIAB01009946.1, read as the reverse complement.
CACACAGCAGAGCTGCAGCAGTAAACATGCCACGGCACTGACAACAGGTCCTGCAGTGCATCACTGCACAGCCGGAAATTAGTCACTGTTCCCCAGCACTGAGAGTGGTGGCAGAAAGCAACCCTCCCCCCCGACACTTAATTACTCTGGGCATACCTGCATGACTGAATGCTGGCAGCTGCTGGGAGAAATGAAGCTAATTTTCTCCTAGGTGCCACTTGTTCAGTACATAACCCTATAGCTGCAGGTCAATAGTGTTGTTAGACTCGACAGGTTCCCTTTAACATCTAAATACATTCCTACAACCACAAACAGGAGTAAGTTTTTCCCTGTACAGTAGATATGGGCTCAAAAGCATGGGTATTTCCAGGAAAAAAAGACAAATTACAGTGAAATGAAGTCTGTGGCTGACATTTTAAACAGATGCAAAACCGTTTCAATCTGGAAGTGTGTGAAAGATATATATATAAAAAAAAAAAAACTTTACAGGGGTGCCTTTTAGGTTTTTAATTACTAAAAAGGTTGTTCAAAACATTAAGGGCAACATCTACAAACAGGCACCAAAAATGTACAAGATTCTCTGTTCAAGTTGACAGCTTTGAGTTCTGTAGAAAAAAACAAAAAAAAAAAAAACAGGACTATTTGGCTACTCACCATAAAATCGGTTTCTCGGAGCCTAGATTGGGGGACACAGGAAACCATGGGTGTATATGCTGCTGCCACTAGGAGGCTGACACTATGCACAAAAAGTTAGCTCCTCCCCAGTGTACACCCCAGCACTAGGATAGTCCGTGAGAAAGCAGTAGAAGCAACAAATAAAAGAGAAAGAAAACACAAACTCGAACTGTAACAATACAGTAAACAGCTGTTAAACTTGAGAGGGTGCTGTGTCCCCCCAATGAAGACTGCGAGAAACAGATTTTATGATGAGTAGCCAAAAGAATCCTATTATCTCTATCGCTTCATTGGGGACACAGGAAAACATGTGAAGTCCCAAAGCAGTACCCAAGGAGAGGGGACAGCAGAAAACTCCATTCAGGTCTGAGAACTCACCTCTGCCGCCTGCAAGGTCTTTATACCTAAGCTGGCATTCGCCGAAACGTAGGCATGGACCCTGAAAAATTTTGCAAACATGTGCATGGAGGACAGATTATCGCTCTGCAGAGCGGAGGTCCTACGAGTACTGCCAGGAGGTGCACACAGCCCAGGTAGTGTGCCTTAAAGCAGAGAAGGCACTCTGCTTTGACCCGGTAAGACTCCAATTGCCGTCCGAATACAGCGAGCAATCGCTGACCTGGAGGCCAGAGTACCTCTATACGCATGAGTCTGTTCCAAAAAGGAAGGGTATCAAGAATGACTGGTAGAGCCATGATGAGAACGTTCACAAGGTACGGGAAGAGCACTGATCCTGTGATCTGCAGAATGTGCAAAAACCACTGTCAGTCTCTGCGAGGAATCTGGGAGTGGTCCATAGCCCGAAAGGGAAGGTAACAAATTGAAAATAGACCCACCAGTTGCAAAACGCAGGAATCTCTGATGCCCTGAAGAAATAAGGACATGGATAAAGGCATTCATGGAACAAAAAAAAAACAAAGACCTGTGGTTCCCAGGAAGCAATTATTGAATAAACTCCATCCTGAGAAGACAAAGACAGACACCTCCGTTCAGTAATCTTAGATCCATGATGAAACATGCGGCAGAAAATCTATCAGGACTGGTCCGGGGTGGATGAGAATCTATACCTCGCGTCAGGGAAATGCCTGGAGGATTTAAAGGAAACTATTTTCCTATCCTGGATAGCCTGTGGCTTCTCTTGGTGGGACAACTCCAAAGGGAAATGCTGGAAGTACCGAAACTCGCGTGACAAAGGAGAACGGCGAGGTTTGGTACGAGGAAGGAGAGAACTCATTCCTCTGGTGGCCTCAATTTGGTCCAACTTGGAGCCAAACAGATGGGAGCCCTGGAAAGGCAAGTTGGTAAGGGACTTCTTTGAGGATAAGTCTGCCTGCCATGCTTTAAGCCAAATGGTCCTTCGGATTGCCACTATGTTGCTGGACGCCTGAGCAGCACATGTAGCAGAGTCCAGGGATGTGGATACCATGTACTTCCCTGCATGAGAAATCTGGTCTGTGAGGTTGGCCAATTCCTCCGGTCGGGCTCCAGAAAGAATGCAATGACGGAGCGCATTAGCCCATGCCATTATTGACTTTGCCACCCAGATGGAGGCAAAGGAAGAGCACAATGAAGAGGTGGCCACTTCAAAGGTTGACCTTGGAAAGGACTCAATGAGCCCGTCATTGGTGTCCTTGAGAGATGTTCTATCTGGAAGAGGGAGGACTGTATTGGTGGACAGTCTGGAAACCAGAGGGTCCACAGTCGGAGAAGTGGTCCAATTAGCAGTGAGCTCAGGGGAGAAGGGATAAAGGATGCCAAGGCGCTTCCCGCTGTGAAAGCGGCTGGTCGGGTTTTCCTGTTCCTTGGAAAGTACCTCTTCAAATTCTTTGAGGTGCAAAGACCTTAGGAGCTGGACTCGACCGTCGAAACAAAAATGCCTGTTCTGCGGGTTCCGTAGCGGTATCCTTAATGTTAAATGTCTGGTTGACAGCCACAATGAGGCTCTGGACCATGTCTCTCCTTATAGAGGCCCAGTGAGAGTCTGGGTCCGAGTAATCCTCGGACAGTACATCCGAAACAGCCATGGCAGACTCCAGGAAAAAAGGACCGGGAAAAAGATATCCGTCGGCAGTGGTCAGAAGGAGCGGAAGGACTAGAACGACGCTCCCACTTAGATCTATTACGGCCCCTGAAGGTAGGCACAGCTGGAGACTCCCGCGATGTTAACGGCGGAGGAAGGGAAAAATCTGTCAAGACGGACACCAGGGACTGTGATACCTTGGTGACGTCAGAGACTGACTGCGACAGAGGTAGCCCACCCTGGGATGGGGTACCACTCTCTCCTGGGGCAAAAAGGGACTCCTGGGTAGCAGGCACGGGAGGGAGGGGCAACTGAAGTTCTGACGGGGAGAGGACTGGTCTGAAGTGTAGAGCAGAGGCAGGAGGGAGAGAGCGCTCTCCTTCAGGATTAGGCATGATGAGAAGCAGACCCACTAATGCCAGAAGGTTAGGGGACAAAAGGAAATTGCAGAGGGAAGTGTCAGTCTGCAGAGCTATTCACAGGAAGATGCAGGTCCTGGGGTCTTCTTCCAGACTGTAGAGGGCTCCAGGAGACAACCAGGGCTGCAGGCCAAACATGGAGGTGAGTTACCTGCAGAAATGCCATATTCCGGGGCCGGATGTCGAAAGTGGGCGGAGCTAATGGCCAGAAATGGGTGAAGCTAGTGCCACAAACAAGGAGACTGACGCCCAGGAACACTGCACGTCCGAAGAGAAGGGGTGGAGCTAATCTCCAGAAACAGTGAGGGGGCAATGCTATCGATAGGCGGGAAAAAAAAGCCCGCCCTAAGATGCCGAGAAGGAGGCAGAGCCAACTACTGGAGTTAGGCCACGCTGAAGCCAGCACCTAAGTTTATAACTGAGGCCCCGCAGACAGGGGAGGGCGGCGCGGAGGCCCGGAGTGCCTGTCAGGTAACCCACAATGAAGGGGGAAACAGGTCCCCTATAGATCAAAAACTGCCCATCCCTAAAAGGAAGGCCCTGTACGAGACTCTGAATAAGGGATAGGGGGAAAATGAAAGCTCCTCTATCTACAAACCCTCTAACAAACTCAGGGGACAGTAAAATGCATGAATCTTCTTCTGTCATCTTCCCCCATCTTTACGTTATCTTCATACTCAGGGTTTTTCTTCTTCTTTGTATGGATCTTATCCCCTGACAACTCTGGGCACCTCACAGAACAAAGGAAGATGTACCTCTCCATCCAGACTTTCATTAGACAACCAAACCTCTTGGGAGTGTGGGACATCCATGCCTCCTGAAACAGACAGGCTCTGGTGGGCAAGAGACAGGACCAATATTTGGATCACCAAAACACTTGTGTGTTAGGGTCCTGCCTGCTAGAAATGAGGATACAGGGTGGGAGTACACACTATACTCAATCTCTACGTGGAAGTACAGTTGTGACTATTTACACTGTATCCCTCCAGAGTAAGAAGATTCATCTGTAAAGAAATGACGAACAACTAGGTAGATACGGATCTAGTAAAAGCAGTGTCCACCGCCTACTGACACTAAGCTAAACTGGATATCCTAGTGGCGGTTGGTGGGGTGTACACTGCGGAGGAGGAGCTAACTTTTTTTTGTGCATAGTGTCAGCCTCCTAGTGGCAGCAGCATACACCCATGGTTTCCAGTGTCCCCAATGAAACAATAGAGAAATTAAAAAAAAAACTAAATAGGCACACTAAATGCCCTTCAGACAGCAAGGCTATTCATGACATTTGTAACAAAGAGGGAAATACTAAATGGCACAGACAGTTTTTTTTTTTATTGTGAAATGAAAAAAACGACAGTACTGCTTTTATTCATTCATGATAATTCACCTAGAGATTAAACTTGTTGTTTGCACTAAAATACGTATTTTGTAAACAGCAGAGCAAATAATCCTTTCAATCTAATTAACATCTCACAAAAAAAGGAGAGAAAAAAAAAATCAATTTTAAACAAGCTTCACAACCAGTCCCACATGTCTACATGACAACAAGGTTTTGGCTGTGTATAATATGTCCACGTGAATCTTTACCATTATGTCCCAATAGTGCCAATCTCACTACATTATCTGCAGCTCGATGTTCCAGAAGTTAGGAAAAACTTTTATTAGTTGATAATATACCATGAATGTTCAATCTGCTAAACAACCAGGATACTCTAAACCACAGTGACCCCTCCCCCACAGCCAGTCCAATATTAAGTGCTGGAATTCGTGCCCAGGATGGGCAATAACAGACGGATTTGGCATATAAGTGGATAAACAGCTTTAAATGAACATAGGGGGGAAAAAAAGTTTATGCTCTATACACGATCATTTGACGTCAAACAAAACAAAATCTAAACTTTATATACACACAGATTTGTTGAATTTACATAGAAAATAAGGTTGCAAATATTGATTAATTCAGGCAGCTAACACATTGGTTTATGCAACTTTATTGAAAAAAAAAAAAAAGGAGCTATTAGTTGATCAGTCATCCATTGACGATTGAATCATTTTATTCAGTGCTATATTAACAGTGTTTTGGAAGAGAGATTAACTAATAGCTCAGCCTCCAAAATCAAAATAAAAAAAACCTCAATGAAAAATTACAAAACTTTTGATCCTATTTGTTATTCAATGGGGTTTCACCTTTTAATTTTAATCTGTCATGTTTATTGACATGCATAAAATACATTACTTCTGAAGCTATATAATGTCAACACCAACTCTCCACCCAAAACATCAGTTATGAGCATAAAGTAAATGAAAGTCTTAAACGTCTGGAAGTTTTGAACAAAAAAATATCCAGAGTAAATCCACTTTGCTGAATCCTACAATAAGACAAGAGGATTTATTATTTACTTTTTTTATTTAATTTTGCCTGACCCTTTCCCCTCCCTACCCCAAACAGAAGGCTCTAATCTTCACGACTTCAGTAAGAAATGAAGAATGGGGTTCTCTCATAACCAAGTTACAGTGAAGATGACGGCCATGTTTTAACACATGCTCAGTTTGATAAAATTAAACATCTTGGGCAATTGTATTCTGGCAACTACTTGACAGTCTAGAGAAGTTTCTGTTCGATGCGGAGCTAAAGTCTTTCCATATGAGCATGTGCATGAAGGGAGGCAGCACAAAAGAAAAAAAAAAGAAAAAAAAAATATAAGGAAGGGGTAAGTAGATGAGGTCTGAAAGGGAGGGGAAAACAGTAATTTAAAGTTTATTTTATTCCAGCTATAATGCAGGTGTATTTAGACTTGAAGGTAGCATCACATAGCATACTTCTGAGTCCATTCCCGGGCTATTCTGTTGTACCTAAAACAATAAGGAAAAGAATTATAACATACAGCAGGTGTCTAGTTATGCATTGTTAGAAAACATTTTTGAAGAAAAACAAAATCAATGCCATTTAAATCACACCCACTTAGGCAGGCAATTTCATTCTGCAAAACATTTAAAAAGGTGGTGTACTGGATTAGAACATAGGACACATGTGGATTGGCTTTACAAAAAAAGAAACGAGTTGTATATGGAATCACTGCTGTTTAAATGGAACCTGTCACCACCCCAATCCCTTTTTAAGTAAAAGAGCCACCTTCAACAGCACTAAAGCTGCATTCTGTGAAGGTGGCTCTTATGTTTCTGATCGCTAGGAACGCAGAAATATACACTTTTATAATCTGTCCGACATACCTCTTGTGTCAGGGAGGTATGTCTCCTCCCCCTGTGTCAGCGGTGTCCATTATCCCCCTCTTGTTTCCAGCCCCCGCCTCCTCGCGACATCATCGGCGGCGCTTCGTGTAGCGGCGGCCCCAGATCCCGCTCCGCAGTGTGTTATGGATGTGTTCACACTGTGGGGCTGGGAATCTAGAGCCTGCGCAGTGAGGAAAGTGGCTGAGGGAGATGAGGGACAGGCGGAGAACCTCACTGTCAAGATTCCCAGCTCCGCAGTGTGAATACATCATAACACTGAGGGCTGGGATCTGGGGCCACCGCTACACAAAGCGCCGCCGGTGATGTCGCAAGGAGAGGAGGCGGGGGTCGGAAACAAGAGTTGGATGATGGACACCGCTGACACAGGGGGAGAAAACATATCTCCCTGACACAATAGAGGTATGTCGGACAGATTATAATAGTGTATTTCAGCATTCCTAGCGACCAGAAACATAAGAGCCACCTTCACAGAATGCAGCGGCCCTGGGGGGGGGTTGAGGTTCCCTTTAAACACCAGTCTCCAAGCCAAAAGTGGCCAGATTTTGCTCTTCATATATTCCCGATGCTCTTTTGACAAGTGCCATTTTAGAAACTTTCTACACATTTAATATTCAAAACACCAAAGCAATCCGGTTAAGTCATGTCATGCTTTACACTTGGACAACTGTGCACACAATCTATGGAGACAGGTTGACAATTTAAAGAAGCACTGCCATTAAAATTTGTATCCTCTTACTATATTGCAATCACATTATAGCGCACTGTACTTAGAATTGCTCATTTTGCTGTTCTACCCAGTTGAAAGGTTGTTTTTCCACTAGGTCTAGGATATCACGTGTTTAAAAATGGTGGAGCTGAATACTTCTAAGCTCAATGTAGAAACAGGATGTCAATTTTCCCTGCATGACTCAGTCACTGCAAAGGTCCCTGGTAGGGCAGAGGAGGGAACAGCTGTGTCAGAAGTTGAAAAGAAAAATGAAAAATGTAGTGACAAGATACTTCCTGTTTCTACATACATCAGAAAAGAACTGGGTAGGAAAGCAAAATGAGCAATTGTAAGTATACAGTGCTTTATGATATGACTGCAATATATTAAGGGGATAAAAACTTTGATGGGAGTTCTTAATGGATATTGGGACCTCCTAATATGCTTAACCCTA
>VIAB01009945.1:50111-64849 GCA_009801035.1 Oophaga pumilio | reverse complement strand
CTGATGGAATATAGGCTGAACTAGATGGACAAATGTATTTTTTTTTCGGCCTTGCTAACTATGTTACTATGATGGTAGCACACGCAAAATAGTCTAGTCTAAAGGCCCCGTTAAACATAACAAGATCGCTAGCGAGATCGCTGAAACGTCACCGATTTTGTGACGTAGCAGCGACCTAGCCAGCGATCTCGCTTAGTATGACACTCATCGACGATCAGCCCCCCTGCTGGGTGTCGCTGATCGTCGCTGAATGTCCTGGACCATTTTTTGATCATTGGTCTCCCGCTGGCCAGCGCGCATCGCTGCGTGTGACAGGCAGGAGACCAGCGATAAGCAAGCTGGAGCTGGTAACCAAGGTAAACATCGTGTTTCCAGGCGCCGGCAGCGCCTGGAAACCTGATGTGTACGTTAGATACCAGCGCGCTGGTACAGGGGAGCTGGTGACCAAGGTACACAGCGGGTTACTAAGCGCCAAGCGGCGCCTGGAAACCTGATGTGTACCTTGGTGACCAACTCCCTGCACAAGAACGCTGGTATCGAAGGTACACTGCGGGTAACTAGGTGACGTGCATCGCTTGTTACCCGCATAGTCGCTGTCCTGATCGCTGCTGAGAGCTGCCTGTTTGGCAGCTCAGCAGCGATCATGTAGCAACACACCAGCGATCCTCACAAGTTCATATCGTTGTCGGGATCGCTGGTGATTTGCTATGTGAAACGGGACCCTTAGAGGCAATCCTGCTTTTGGTCAGGAGCCCTTTCTCCTTGTACTAGGCGCCCCTTTCTCCGAATACTTCCCTATCATTGTCATCTGGGGTGATAAAAAAAATAACAGACCTTGCAGGCAACAGACCATTTCATTGTCACTTTCAGCTAGACAGATCACACTTCTCTGCATTCCCCACAGGGCTGTCTTTTGACATTACCTACCAGACAGTCTATTCCATGGTACAGTGCAGGATTTGCATCTGGTGACCGATTCACCTGTCTACTTACATAGACGAATAGATCACCCGTCAATTAGTCGACCTGTGCAGAGAGAAGATGCCGACTTCTGATGTATAAGCTGGTGTGAACGAGCTCTTAGAGCAAGGATCTAAGATACAAGGCCCCTGAGGCTCAGTTGTGCAGTCCTCGGGCTCCTGAGACAATCGCATCTAGCGAGCCAGGGCCCCGACGACGTCAGCGCTTCTTTTCAACTGATCTGCATTGCGGCGCAGAGACCAGCTCTCCGCATTGCAATACCAATACTAGCCACTGGCCAATCAGAGGTCGGCAGCTGTGCGTCTGCACATGACGTCATTGTTAAGCACCCCAGCTGTGAAGGGGGAAGAAGACGCTGTCCGCAGAGGGAGCAAGGTCAGGTGAGAAGATATCTTTTTTATGTGTATGTAAAAAGCAGCAGAATACTGCATGGGGCCGATTAAGGGTCAAAAAAGAAAACATTTAAAAAAATGTAAAATAAGGAAAGAAAAAATAACGGAATAATATTTGGCCACTAAAAATACTGTTTTATGTAAAAATTTAAGTAAAAGAGAAGACCTGTACCATAATCCATATGCCAAACACCATTAAAAAAAAAAAAAAGATCAAAAAGTCATAGAAATACGGTATCACTGAAAATGTAATCTTCTCCCGCCCTTTATATTCTATTTTTTTTTTATGTGCGGCGCATTTACCCGGCTGAATTTGAGACCCCTGCCTAGAGTAACATGCAGACGCTGGTAGCGAGAAGCCTGTCCGTATTTCACGCTGCTTCTTGCCCAGACACCATGAAGCTCCTGACACTTGGGAACATGTACAGAATGCTACATAGTCTCATGATGAAAAAGAGCCAAGGAAAATCACAGCAGAAACCGTTTGCCAAAATAGGTTGAAAAGGCAGAAAGCACCAGGCTTTCCTTTATAGTCACTGAAAAGGGGGCATAGATTACCAAACTTAAGGTATAAATTATTATGGAATTCTGCTATCCCCATTTCTTGGCCAGAGTGGAGAGCAATTATGAAGAGCGCCTCTATCTATAAAGGGTGTGCCCTGTCCTGCATTACACAGAAACTCACCGATATGAACGGGCACACTATAAGGCTTCATGTTCTCCAAAATTGTGAGGCAGATGAATTTTTTTAGCAGCTAAAGAAAAAAAGTTTTTAAGGGGAAAAAAATAAGTGACACAAACCCTTTAAAGGGAATCTGTCACCAGATTTTTGCCACCTAATTTGAGAGGAGAATAATGTAGAGAAATACCCTGATTCCATCGATGCATCACTTTTTGTGCTCCTTGATGTAGTTTTGATAAAATCACTGTTGTATCAGCAGGAGATTATCATTAGAGGACTAGTAAACCTGCTGCCATGTAGTCCTCCATATTCATGAGCTCTGTATATCCCCGCCCCCACCACTGATTGGCAGCTTTATGCCTACGCACAGTGTATACAGAAAGCTGCTAACGGTTGTCGGAGCGGGGTTATACAGAGATCGGCATTCAGAGAACTGGTAGCTTTCCAGCAAATAAAACTGTAATTTTATCAAAACTGCAGAAAGCATACATTGCTGAAATTAGGGTCTTTATGGATATATTATGAAGCTCTTAGGAGGGGTAGAGAATACCTGGTGACCGATTCACCTCATTAACCCCATCCTGCAATCCAGCCAATTACAACGAGTTGACAATAAAGTAAAAAAAAAAATCAATGTAACATATGGCACGGTACAACTTTTACGATCTGCAGGCAATATGGGGATCTTCCTTCAGTTTCAGGAGGTAGTCATCAAGTCTCTAATGTTTGGCACTCAGGAAAGGTGAGGGTCCCAGTACAACTGATGGTGTCTCTATTGTCCCAGGTCAACATTTTCCCGGTGAGGTTCTCCAAACAGCGAAGAAAGGAAGAACACAAAAGCGGTGCAGAGTATGCTCTAATAAGACGGGAATACGAAAGGACACAATTTACCATTGTGAAGCCTGCCCTGAGAAACCTGTTCTTTGCATTAAGGATTGTTTCAAAGAGTATTACATGTCCATAAATTAATACAATTTGGTTTTATCCTATTAACACAACACTTTTAGAATCTGATGTACTCCGCACAACATGTGCATACCACCACATTATACCTTTTTACACCAGTAAACCCAAAAGCATGACTATCGTTTCTATAACTATGCCTCTAGATATTTACTTGAGGGGTCTAGTTTCCAAAAATGGGGTCACTTGTGTGTGGGGGGGTTTCCACTGTTTAGGCACATCAGGGGCTCTCCAAACATGACATGGTGCCCGCAGACTATTCCATCAAATTCTGCTTTCCAAAACATCACTCCTTCTTTTGGGTCTCGGCAGTTTGTCCAAATACTAGTTTCCACCACATATAAGGTATCGGAATACACAGGAGAAATTGCACAGAAAATTTTGGGGTCCATTTTCTCTTGCTACCCTTGTGAAAATAAAAAAAATGGGGCTAAAACAACATTTTTGCTGAAAAATTTGATTTTTTTTTAATTTCATGGTTCAGCATTATAAAATTAAGTGAAACACTTGGTGGTTCAAGGTACTCATCACACATCAAGGTAAATTCCTTGAGGGTCTAGCTTCCAAAATGGGGTCACTTGTGGGGGGTTTCTACTGTTTAGGTACATTACATCAGGAGTTCTCCAAACGTGACGTGCCAATTTTTGCCAATGTGCTCCTTTCCTTCCAAGCCCTGCCGAGCGCCCAAACAGTAATTTTCCAGCACACAAGAAATTGCACAACAAATTGCATGGTACATTTTCTTCTGTTAAGGTACTGCCACACTAAACGCTCCCGCTAGCGATCACGATAACGACGCATACTAATGCGATCGCTAGCGGGATCGTTTTAATATCGCTAGTAGGGCACTAATTTAGCGATGTCGTTAAGGACGCTATCGCGGTTAGCGATCTCCTTAACGACTTTGGCGGTACAAAAACACCGCACATCGCTAAAAAAAGGTGCCACACTCAGCGATATATACTCACCAGCGGGACGCCAACGATAAAAATAGGGTCCGGAACGATGAGAACGATGAACGAGATCACAGCAGGGGCCACGTCGTTAGTACATGCCACACACAACATCGCTAACGGGATCACTAAATAGTGACGTTTTTTAGCGATCTCGTTAGCGACGCTGTTTAGTGTGGCATACCCTTTACCCTTGTGAACATGCAAATTTTGGGGCTAAATTTAAAGGGAATCTGTCACCCTAAATAGGCGGGATATTTAAATGATGGCAGTCAGGTCAGATGGGCGGTGTTTTGGGTACTTGCCTTAACATGTTGTTCGCCGCTGTCTCCATTATTTCTGGGAATTGTAGTCGTTGCCCTCCATATATAGCGGTGAACAACATGTTAAGGCAAGTACCCAAAACACCGCCCATCTGACCTGACTGCCATCATTTAAATATCCCACCAATTTAGGGTGACAGATTCCCTTTAAATTTTTGTTGGAAAAAGTAAAATTGTAATTTTTTTCTTTCCATATTGCTTTAATTCCTGTTTAGCCTCTGTAAGGTTAGTAAACTTCTTATATGTGGTTTTGAGCAGTTTGAGGAGTGCAATTTTTAGAATGGTTTGATTTTTGGATATTTTCTGTCACATAGGCCCATCAGTCACTTCAAATGTGATTTGTCCTAAAAAAAAAGGTTACCGGAGACGGCAAATGCGCAGATTTAGATCTCGGCTCCTTCCACATTTTTTGAAAGCCAGGAGACCACCTCAGCTTTGTACCGCCGAACACCCCTTCCTCCCAGCCTGGGGCCCGAATCATCGCCTCACTCCTGCAGCTGCCACCAGTTTCCTGCAGCAGCGACCCCGCTTCCTGGGACCCCGCTCCACCACAGCTACCCCCTAGGTAAGCTGCAGTAAATGCAAACCATAAGATGCACCACCATTTTATTAAAAAAAAAGTTTTCCTATTTTCCTCCCCAAAATTTGGGGTGCATCTTATGGTCCGGTGCGTCTTATAGACTGCAAAATACGGTACATGATTAGAGATGGACAAAAAGATTTGCTGGACCCTGGTCCACTTCAGCAGTTTGTGTTGCTTACAAGAGTCCTGCTCACCTACTTCTGCCAGAGTCACCGGTACCAACAGAGCGCAATGTCATAGTTGCACAATGAACACATGACATCACCCTGGGCCTACTAATCAGAAGGGGTGTCAGGAGAGGCAGCATGCAAGAGAAGGTGCGCAGAGCTCTTGCCGATGGCCATGGATTACTGACGTGACCACTGAACCAGGGTCCCATGAATCTATTTGATAACCTCTATTCTTCTCCCCTTACTGCCATGTTTTCCCACGAATCACAGGTGATCACACGGGTTCTACTGTATGTAGGGGATACTGTATAGTTCAAAGAGAAGAACGGCGTTAAGAATTAAAAAAAAATAAATCTATTTTCTGACAATCACTTCTGGCAGCCATGTTTTTTTCCCATAGGTATAGCTGGATTTTGCTAGAAGGTGACTATTCACCCTATGGGGCACCATTCCATCAAAAGTTCTGGTTGAGATGGTTTTAAGCCGCTTTTGCCTGTCAAGTGACGTGTAATTTATTTCTTAATGTGAATCCAGCACTGAACATTAAGATGACATTTTATGGATATGTGATATATTTAGACAACATAGTTACAGTATTTTGGATGATCTTTTGACATAATTGGCAATGCACTAGCATGTAACTTGCCCTCGAAGCATGTTCCCTATGCTCATTATGAATGTTTTTGTGTTATGGCACACAAGGATTTAGAAGTAAAGTGTTTTCTCCTCATTAAGCTTGTTAGTAAGAAATGCTCTTAAAATACTTCTGAGGAATAATAGGTTTTTTTTTCAGTAAAACCAGAGTAAAGGTTAGGGAGGATGAAACAGAGTGGAGCCAACCATAATGCCTGGAACTGGCAGGACTCCATATGCCAGCCCGATTAGAAATTCTCCTCATCATTGTACGTGATGATAACAGTCACATTCTCATGTGCAGATATCTATGCGCGTGCATGTCTAATGCAGGGGCCTATGGCCACTGATCTCCAGGTCTCACATGGGTGCCATTCAGTTCAACATCAGTGATGGCTAATGGGTGCACAATGGGACATTATTATCGCTTCAATCATAGACTCAGAGGGGTCTGACCTCACAGGCTCCCACCACCATTTTTCAGCATGCCACGGATGTTGAATGACCACTGAATGTGATGGCTTCGTTTGGCAGTCTATTTGCAGGTCATATAGCTATTTTCGGGGGTGTAGTTTTAGCCATCTACGTTGCAATGCATTTAGACTATCCCTGCAGTGGCAATGTGCAGGAAGTAGAAAGAAATGATTCTCTATTTAAAGGGGTTGTCCATTAGCAGCATTAATACCATGCATTATAAAGTGAAAAAAAAACTGTACTTAAAGGGGTTGTTCACTACTCAGACAACCCCTTCTCAATCACTATGCTCACCTTTGATGTGGGTGCCATTCCAGCACTGTCAACACTCTCTCCCGGGTCTCACTTGACATTGTTATGTCATGCGAGCCCTGCAGCCAATCAGCAGCTGCTTCATTCTCCCCACTTTGGGACAAATCAGACATCCAGAGGAAGTTAGAGAGCAAAGACTTCTTCCAGATGTCTGATAGGTCTGAAAGAGAGGCGAGTGAAGCGGGTGGAGATTGGCTGCAGGGCTCACATAAGATAGGAATGTCAAGAGAGTCCTGGGACACTGAATGCCAACACCGCTGGAACTGCGACCGCATCGGAGGTGAGTATAGAAGGTATTATTTTATAAGGGAGACACATAGTGATTGAGAAGAGGTTTTCCGAGTAGCAAACCGCCCCTTTAAAGGTTAAGTTCTCTGCCACCCCAGTGCTGATGTCCTGTGGTCCCACAGCTTTTTGTTTACTGTAAAGGAGAAATAATATGTTGCATCAGCAATCAATCAATTGCCACAGCAGCGAGTAACTATGGCATGTGATTGCCAAGGCCATTGATTGGCTACATCAGTCACATGTCAGTAGGGAATGCCATCACTCCTGGTTAGAAAACAAGTATTGTCTGGAAACACACGGACTGTCGTCATTGGATTGCAGGTAATTTTACAGTTGAGTACTGTTTATTCCTTTTTTTAATAACTGTTTACCGCTCTTTAAATGTCCAATATAATCTATCACATTCCCCATTATGATACTGAGACAGTCTATTCATCTTCTGTCAATCAACTGTCTATCTTCATGTTTATTTTTCTACACTTTTTTTTACGTTTTATATGTTGTTACTTTTTTGCTGCCAGTTTTGGAGTTATATATACAATACTATCTCAGTATCTATCAATATCTACCGTATCTATTTATTATCTATCTCATATCTATCTATCTCTCATATGTATCTATACCATATCTATCTATCTATCTATCTATCTATCTATCTATCTATCTATCTATCCCATATCTATATATCTATCTATCTCTCTCTATGATCTGTATATATACTATCTATAGTCTATCTATTATCTATCTATCTAGGAAACAAAAAATGGAGGCAGCACATCAGAATAAGGTGAAAAAAGTGCTTAAAACATATAACACCTCAGCAGTGCCGCAGGCTGATCGCCTCCATGCCACACTGCATTGATGCAGTAATTGATGCAAAAGGAGCCCCGACCAAGTATTGAGTGCATTTACTGAACATAAATATCAGTAGGCCAACATTTCAAACTTTAAAATAATTTTTCAAGTTGTATCCTCCAGATTGCAGCTGGGAAAACAAAGACAGTCCATGACCGATTGCAGCGGGTGACTGCGCCGCCGTGTACACTGAGGGTGCCAGGCCTGTTGGCTCCGCTTGGCCCTGTGTTGCCTCACACAGGTTGAGCTCTGCAAAGCCTTCTGCTCTGCCTGCTTGCAAGACAAAAACTGACACACCCAACCCCCTGCTGCAGGGGTTTTTACAAAAGAACCTGTGGCAACCGGTCACATGGAAAACCCGGCCCCACTACTATCCTGTAGTCCGTTTCAAAAATAAAAGCCCAGAGCAGGTTTTTCTTAATCTGCCTTGGACAAACAGCTTGCCCAAGATCAACACTTACTTCTATTCTGCATTGCAATCACAGCTATGCCTGTGACTGCAATGCACTCCCGCGGCCTACATATGCTTATTTGCAAATCCTGGGGGACACATAGCGACCCTCACATATAACACAGGTCACTGCCTCACCCTTATCTATCTATCTGTCCCATATCTATCTATTATCTGTCTATGCAGCCTTGCAGCACTGGGGTCCTGGGTTCAAATCCCACCAAGGACAACATCTGCAAGGAGTTTGTATGTTCTCCCCGTGTCTGCATGGGTTTCCTCCGAGTACTCCAGTTTCCTCCCACACTACAAAGACAAACTGATAGGGATTCTAGATTGTGAGCCCCATCGGGACAGTGCCAATAATGTCTGTAAAGCGCTGTGGAATTAATGGCGCTATATAAATGAGTAAAATAAATAAAATCTATCCCATGTCTATTATCTATCTATTATCTATCGATCCCACATCTATATCATATATATCGATTCCATATCTATCTATCTATCTTTCTATACAATGTCTATCCATAACTTTTTCACCTAATACTCTGCACTTGAGGACAAGATCAAGAGACAAGCCCAGTTGTTCCAAGTTTTTTTCACACATAACAAAATATACAGAAGGGCATCAATACTGCCCCGATTTATAACCTCCAAGCTGCTCTGGGGATTTGACATCTGTTACTAAGATTAAAAAAAGAAATAAGTAATAAACGTAGGATTTCAAAGATCTATAAACGTGATATCCAGGACTAATTGCTGACATTTGTTATCTGTATTCACTTACAAGTGCAGACACCAAAAGAGAAAATAACTGGAAATTAAAGTGCATGTGACTTCAAACCACGACCTAGAAGTAAGCCATCAGACTAAGCCTGGCACAATAACAGGCACACAGATCATATTATGCCGCAGATAGCAGCATCGTGGGGGCTTATGGGGGGATTCTACTCAGACCAAACACATTCTTCTACAAATCCTTCAACCATTTCCAGAGCCGAAGAATGTGAAAGGCATTCAACTTTGCAATCCAGTTTTTTATAAAATAAGTTAATAGTTTTTGAAACTTTAAACAATAAAAAAACATGATTTTTTAACATTGTTCTTTGTATCATTTTTGCTGACACATTAAGAGAATTTTCCAATGTTATTAAAATTGTTTGTCCTTTTTTACTCACCTTTCCACCCGAAAGAACCTAACTGTGCATTTGATCTTTATTGTCTGTGCTAATTGTGCACGTTGCTGATTTGCCCCTTTTTTAACATTTAGCCCATTCATTCCAGTGCCCACTTCTGGCACTTGGCCAACTACAAGTTCCATAACGGCACATCAACAGTGGTCCAGGCAGAACTTGATTCCCTCTGGTCCTCTTTCTCCTGCTCCCAGTATAGACACAAAGACAAGCAAGTGCCGGAAATCAGAAAGGGAAGCGGGGCATGCTAGTACTAACCATGCTTCAATGTAGCCAAGGGTGGAATGTCACCAGCCAAAAACAGTAGGAACACAGACTGGTCCCAAAAAAGTGACCTCAGAGATGATGACAATTTTGAGAAGGCAAAATGCTTATTTATTCAAGATGGGCTTAAAATAATAACTTTTTTAATTTATAACAACCCCTTTAAAACAGAATAATTCACTGGAAAAATGTACTGTTGAATTGAATGAAATGTTCCCTCTGTATTAAATGGATCCTGTAGATAGTCAATACACTTGCTTTTCTAGTAGAAATTATGAACAAGCAGGACAAAACGATAAGGAATATTTGTGCCGTCACACAACCCATATAAATGTATGACACGACGGAGAGGGTGCCACCATGCGGAAAGTCCTTCAGCCCCAACCTCTGACTTTATATATTAACATTTACAAGTCTTCTCGTGAGCCAAAGTACAGAACTCTCATGTATTATTGCTCGTCTTTGTGGACTTTGACATCTTCCTTCTTCATTCTGCGAAATGTGACGCACCCAAGTCTGACGCGTCCGTCCGAGTTTACATATTAACTTCAGGAAGTCTTAAACAACCCTCAGAAGTCGAAAAGTTACTGCTTAACATTCGGCAATGGTAACCTGTCTCTTTGTCCCGGTAAGGGAAGAAGCCTCAGTCTTTCCTGTCATTTTGCAATTTAGCCTGTTGTTTTAAGAAAATGAGTCTGGGAATACTTTGTAGATAGACAGCACGTAAGAGTGGACAGCTACAGCAGTTGGGTTGCAGCCATCATGATTGCACTGACAAGGGGCAGTACCCCGAAACACAGTGTCTGCAAATTGAGATTCTGGTTTGGCTATTATCCTAGGTCATGTGACAAGGCTCGTTAAAGGGTCAACATTGACTTGTAGGATTGCTACCTTCCAATAGGTGGCACTAGAGTTCTAGCTCTCTTCCTCTCTGAAGAGACAATTTACATAATTAGCATATTCCTCAGAGGAGCATTGCGGCTTTAAGTCTCCTCATCTTGGCATGCTTAGCATGTCAATCTCCGCAAGGAGAAACGATACTTCTTGGATAGCCATTATGTTTTCACAGAAAGTGGAAAAAAGTTTTACAGCAATACACAGCTTTGCTTTACTCATCTTCTACATATTCTTGTCCCATTCTTTAGGGTATGTGCACACGATCAGGAATGGCTCAGTATTTGCTCAGGATTTGACGCAGGTGAAATCTGCACCAAATCGGCATCTGAGATCACTGGTAGGTCAACATGCTTTTTTGATACGTTTTTTTACATGAGCTTTTGATGCGTGTTTTCATTGTATACTTTCTTTTGTCGCTTGAAATAAAGCTAATTGAAAGTTGGCTTCAGGGAAGGAAAAAAGTGATTTCCTGTTTGCAGATATAGGTGCATCTCACAAAATTAGAATATCATCAAAAAGTTAATTTATTTCAGTTCTTCAATACAAAAAGTGAAACTCATATATTATATATAGAGTCATTACAAACAGAGTGATCTATTTCCAGTGTTTATTTCTGTTAATGTTGATGATTATGGCTTAGAGCCCAGGAAAACCCAAAAGTCATTATCTCAGTAAATTAGAATACTTTATAACACCAGCTTGAAAAATGATTTTAAAACACGAAATGTTGGCCTACTGAAATGTATGTTCAGTAAATGCACTCAATACTTGGTCGAAGCTCCTTTTGCATCAATTACTGCATCAATTCGGCGTGGCATGGGGGTGATCAGTCTGAGGTGTTATGGAAGCCCAGGTTACTTTGATAGCAGCCTTCAGCTCATCTGCATTGTTGGGTCTGGTGTCTCTCATCTTCCTCTTGACAATACCTCATAGATTCTGTATGGGGTTAAGGTGAGGTGAGTTTGCTGGCCAATCAAGCACAGTGATATTATTGTTTTTAAACCAGGTATTGGTACTTTTGGCAGTGTGGACAGGTGCAAAGTCCTGCTGGAGAATGAAATTTCCATCTCCAAAAAGCTTGTTGGCAGAGGGAAGTATAAAGTACTCTAAATATTCCTGTTAGATGGGTGCGCTGACTTTGGTCCATTCTCCAGCAGGACTTGGCACCTGTCCACACTGCCAAAAGTACCAATACCTGGTTTAAAAACAATGATATCACTGTGCTGGATTGGCCAGGAAACTCACCTGACCTTAACCTCATGCAGTATTGTAAAGAGGAAGATGAGAGACACCAGACCCAACAATGTAGACGAGCTGAAGGCTGCCATCAAAGCAACCTGGGCTTCCATAACAACTCAGCAGTGCTACAGGTTGATCGCCTCCATGCCACGCAGCACTGATGCAGAAATTAATACCAAAGGAGCCCCGACCAAGTATTGAGAGCATTTACTGAACATGCATTTCAGTAGGTCAAGATATCGGATTTTAAAATAATTTTTCAAGCAGGTGTTATAAAGTATTTTAATTTCATGAGATAATGACTTTTGGATTTTTATTGGCTGTAAGCCATAATCATCAACATTAACAGAAATAAACACGTGAAATAGATCTCTCTGTTTGTAATGACTCTATATAATATATGAGTTTCACTTTTTGTATGGAAGAAATGAAAAAAATTAACTTTTTGATGATATACTAATTTTGTGAGATGCACCTACCATATATATTGGGGTATGTGCACACGGTCAGTAAACACTGCGGGTTGTACGCAGCGTACATGCGCAATATTCAACCTGCAGCATCCAGCTGTTACAGCATAGTGGATGGGATTTCAAGAAATCCAATGCCTGCTATGCGGGCACCGATGCCCGCGGCTCGCTCGCAGAGACGGACATGCTGTGCGTCTTTCCAGACCGCAGCATGTCTTTTTATGTAGCTGCGTAAATTACCCATTCACTATCAATTTAAATGCGCTAAGACCACATAATCTTCCTAGTCACATGCGTATTAAGTGCGGGAACGCAGCTTACTACGCATGTGTACTAATTTACATAACGGTGAATCTTGTGACACAGCTGGATGTACATGACATAGGAAGTGGAGGAAAGCACAGAGAGAAGTCTCCTCCTTTTTAATAAATAAATAATAATTTAAAAAAAATAGCGTGGGGTCCCGCTATTTTGGCCTTCACCAGCCTAAAAATAGAAGCCAGCAGCCGCCCCACAATTGGCACATCCAAAGATGCGCCAATTGCGGCACTTTACCCGGCTCTTCCCACTTGCCATGCAGCAGTGACAAGTGGGGTAATATTTCTGGGGTTGATGTCACCTTTGTATTGTCAGGTGACATCAAGCCCACGGATTAGTAATGGAGAAGCGTCTATATGACACCTATCCATTACTAATCCTATAGTTACATGGTAAATAAAGACACAGACAGAATAAAGTCCTTTAATTGAAATAATGACACAGACTTCTTAAACCATACTTACTGTATCGCCTAATTCCACCGAAGCCCTTGTCTCCTGGAAGAGAAATAAAATAAAAAAGCAACAATATACCATACCTGTCCACCGAGTAGATATACATACTGTCCCACGACAAGTCCAGCTCTGCTATATCTGGATGCCTTTGGCTGAACAATGGCATTATGCCACCACTCAGCCTGACATCCAGACACAGCGGAGCTTGAAGATGATGACCGATGATGATCAGAGATAATTCGGTCCCCGGCGGTCACGTGCACTGCAGTTCTAACAGTCAGCTGATAGAGAGAACTTGGCTAGTGACCAGAGATAACGTCCCCGGCGGTCACGTGCACGGCAGTTCTCGCGATCAGCTCAGCTCCTCACGAGAACTGCAGTGTACCCAAACTTCCGGCTCACCGGCTGAAACAAGGTACGACATTATTTAAATTAGTACACATGCATAGTAAGCTGCGCTCCCACACTTAATACGCATGTGACTAAGAAGAAAATGTGGTTTTACCGCATCTAATAATAGTGAAAGGGTAATTTATGCAGCGGAGACAGAGCGTCTCCGCTACATAAATTGACATGATGCGGTCTGGAAAGACGCGCCGCATGTCCGTCTCCGCAGGAAAGCCGCATAGTGGAGATGGGATTTCATGAAATCACATCCACTATGCTGTAACATCTGGTCGTTGCGGGTTTGACGCTGCGGAGGTACGGAGTGTCCAACCCGCAGCGTTTACTGACCGTGGGAACATACCCTTAGATTCCAGTCTCATGCTATTTCAGATTTCATTGTGAACAGTGTGGACTCATTAGAAGAAGGCATTCACAATACCCTATGATTGTACAGGTATGAGTAGATACGGTGTCACCTTCCGATGAAGACAGGAGTAGCACCAAATTACGCTAAAGCATGCAAATAGATACAAAGATAATAGCCACTACAGATAAGTGCCATATTCTAAAATTCACTTCTTGTGTAATTATAGGCCTATCTATATCTCTTCCTTCTGATTTATTCAGGTTGCCGTTTAAAAACACAAGCCCGCTGCTTCATCTCCAATAAGTCTTTGTTCGCACTTGCGTCATGGCTGCTGTTTATAACAGAGTCTCTTTTCTTTGTCTACTTACGCAAATAATCCTTAGTTCCAAGGTGCATATTGAAGTGAACTTGGAAACTCTTAGAAATTTCTGGCAGTTCCATAGACAACGAATGGAGCAGAGGCCGAGCATGTGCACCTCCACTCCATTCAGGAAGTGCTCATTCTTGACGTTTGGAAGCCCCATTCACATGATAGCAGGAAGTCCCGGTGATCAGTCCGCCAAGCGATCAGTAAGCTATCCCCTATCCTATGGCCTTTAAAGTGAGCATGACAGCTGATACATGCTGCCCGATCTGTAGAGAGCAAGTGTCAGACGCTGGCTGCATGATTTCAGCCACATATGTTTGACCATGAAATGCTGCGGAATATTTTAAAAGCCTGAGGGGAACGAGCTGCATGGAAGACGAGCTGGAACGGAGGGACCCTGGTGGTTTCTCCCAAGCTGCACACCTTGAGTGACGGTTCTCTCCCTGCATGCGTTTATAGGGTTAGACAGGTCAGTCACAGGCAGCGGGTGGGGAGAAGCCACCGGTGACCCACCTATCTGACTTGTCTTAAGTGCGGCTCGGTCCCCGGTGACTTTTCCAATACGTTTTTCTCTGAAATGCTGCAGCATTTGAAAGTCAAACCTACGAGACTGGGATCATACAGCCAGTGCCGGATACCTGCTACCTACGGTTTGAGCAGCGTTTATCAGCTGTCACGTTCCCTTTAGTGTTGAGCGATACTGCTCGGGATCGAAAAATATCGG
>VIAB01009945.1:11924-23566 GCA_009801035.1 Oophaga pumilio | reverse complement strand
CAACTGATACATGGTGCGTATGTCAATCAGCAACTGATACATAGCGCCCACATCAATTAGCAACTGCTACAAAGTACCCACGTCAATCAGCGACTGATACATAGCGCCCACATCAATCAGCAACTGATACATAGTGCTCTAGTCAATCTGCAACTGATACATAGTGCCCACGTCAATCAGCAACTGATACATAGTGCCCACGTCAATCAGCAACTGACACATAGCGTCCAAGTCAATCAGCAACTGATACATAGTGCCCACGTCAATCTGCAACTGATACATAGCGTCCATGTCAATCAGCAACTGACACACAGAGCCCAAGTCAATCAGCAACTGATACATAGTGCTCAAGTCAATCAGCAACTGATACATAGCGTCCAAGTCAATCAGCAACTGATACATAGTGCCCACGTCAATCAGCAACTGATACATAGTATCCCCGTCAATCAGCGACTGATACATAGCGCCCATGTCAATCAGCAACTGACACATAGTGCTCATGTCAATTAGCAACTGATACATAGCGCCCACATCAATCAGCAACTGATACATGGTGTGTATGTCAATCAGCAACTGATATATAGTGCCCACGTCAATCAGCAACTGATACATAGCGTCCAAGTCAATCAGAAACTGATACATAGCGCCCACGTCAATCTGCAACTGATACATAGCGCCCACATCAATCAGCAACTGACACACAGCGCCCACGTCAATCAGCAACTGACACATAGTGCTCAAGTCAATCAGCAACTGATACATAGTGTCCAAGTCAATCAGCAACTGATACATAGTGCCCACGTCAATCAGCAACTGATACATAGTACCCACGTCAATCAGCGACTGATACATAGCGCCCATGTCAATCAGCAACTGACACATAGTGCTCACGTCAATTAGCAACTGATACATAGCGCCCACATCAATCAGCAACTGATACATAGCGACCACGTCAATTAGCAACTGATACAAAGTACCCACGTCAATCAGCGACTGATACATAGCGCGCACATCAATCAGCAACTGATACATAGTGCTCAAGTTAATCTGCAACTGATACATAGTGCCCACGTCAATCAGCAGCTGATACATAGTGCCCACGTCAATCAGCAACTGATACATAGCGTCCAAGTCAATCAGCAACTGATACATAGTGCCCACGTCAATCAGCAACTGATACATAGTGCCCACGTCAATCAGCAACTGATACATAGCGTCCAAGTCAATCATCAACTGATACATAGCACCCATGTCAATCAGCGACTGATACATAGTGCCCACATCAATCAGCAACTGATACATAGCACCCATGTCAATCAGCAACTGATACATAGTGCCCACGTCAATCAGCAACTGATACATAGCGTCCAAGTCAATCATCAACTGATACATAGTGCCCACATCAATCAGCAACTGATACATAGCGTCCATGTCAATCAGCAACTGATACATAGCGCCCACGTCAATCAGCAACTGATACATAGTGTCCACGTCAATCAGCAACTGATACATAGTGCCCACGTCAATCAGCGACTGATACATAGTGCCCACGTCAATCAGCAACTGATAAATAGTGCCCCCATCAATCAGCGACTGATACATAGCGCCCACATCAATCAGCAACTGATACATAATGCCCATGTCAATCTGCAACTGATACATAGTGCCCACGTAAATCAGCGACTGATACATAGTGCCCACGTCAATCAGCGACTGATACATAGCGCCTCTGTCAGTAGCTGTCATGTAGTGCCCATGTCAGGAGCTTACAAGATATCTGTACATACATAACTATATATACTGTATCATATATATATATATCCACATAGATATATACATACACATCAACAGCTGCCATAGAATATTTAGTGCCTGTGTTAATACCTTGCAGTCGACATAATTACGATTATATCAATGTCAATATTTGCAATGCCGTTATCTTTCACAGCAGACACAGGGGCCTCATCTGTAGCTTACACTATATATATTTATATATACATATCTTTCAGGTCAGTTTATCGCCTCCTGCAGGAGGAAGTTTATGACTTTCTGTGCCAGTTTTTATAATCTGTCATAAAACCTTATCTGCTTTCCATTCACTTTTTAAAGCTTTTGAGAGCAGCTGAAATTCTTGTTGCAATTTTTTTCCTCAACAACGCCGTGCACAAACCTTCCAGACCTCCACAGACAAAAATAAAGTGTGAGAACTCAGAAGAACTTCCCCATCACACCCGTCATTACTTCAGCGCAGAGCAGGTAGGTCATGTCTGTATTACAGTGCTGTAAGGGCTCGTTCACACAACGCTCCAAGGGCGGTCTGTGATAAAAACGGACCACTATTATCCCATGGGGCCAGGCACATGAGAGTTTTTTCACTGGCCAAATCTGTGTGTGAAAACAATGGCTGCGTGCGCTGGTATCTTCTGGAAATGGGATGAGACAGGCCCATTGAAGTCTATGGGAGTGTGAAAACGATCGGACGCCGTACGGAGCCGCAATATAACATCTGATACATTACAATTCTGTAACATAGGAAACTAAATGGTCCTGTAAGATTAATGGCCGCTGCTGTAAAATAGGATTGTATGCAGACAGCACATAGACAACAAGTGAGAAAAGAATCGTCTGAGTTTCCTAGATGAAACTCTGATTTTTCAGTCGCCGGTGTGAGCCCACCCTAAGCACTGGACTCTGCCCCTTTTCAATATCTTGCATTAGATATATAGATATTACTGGCGATAATCTCCATTTATATATACAGTCACCTGGGTGATCTGGAAGCTCGGGAAAGAATAAGCAATGAATGCCCAAATGCCAGTGGCACCCCTATTAATTAGGATGAGCCCTGGGGGAGTGTTGTGGTGCCATAGCTGTCACTTTGGGTCCCTTGGGGGTAAATCAGTCCTTTAAATCAATGAACAAACCCCTCTGCCCCTGTCTCTCCCACTTTCTGTAGGGATGACTTCCGATCAGAATGTGACAGCACTGTGGCCAGCATCGTGTGTCTGCCATAAGATCGCACTGTGGAGAAGCCCCAGATCGCAGGACCACCTGTGCCCCCCGCTCACTATGCAGTACAGTACCTGGCAGCAGCAGCAGCAGGCCGGCCAGCAGAGAGCAGCACAGCAGCGGGGACCCCGCACCCCGCTGTACGTTCATGGTGTAGTAAGAAGCGAGAGCTCAGAGATCGATCACTGGGGATCGGGCGATATTCTGGCAGGAGGAGCAGCGATCGGCTGCGTGTGACACATCAGGAGCAGGTGCCACTAGCTGGGAGCGATGTGACATCTGCAGCCCATGCTTCCTACTCCTGCCTCTATCAGACCCGCCCGCACCTTCCCACGCCTCTCCCACCCACAGCCCCGAAGTGAGGAGTCACTGTACACAGCGAGTGACCGGCCCCGCAGCGCCCCCCGCTGGACAGAGCACACGGCTGCCTGCGGCATTACTTTCTGGCGCTCTCCGTGTGATCTCATGGGAGCAGATGATAGGGTTTCCTATTGTAGGAGCTTCTGACATCTTCAGAATCATAACAGCCAATACTAGATATTAGTCAGGACCAAAGGAAACAGATTACAGTGGAAATTACTCACATTCTGGGTGCTAGTCTGTAATTCCATGCTGGCATTATGGCCGGGGTCTCACTTGCTCGCACGAGTCTCTCACCTCAATACCCGGCACTGCCGCTGGCACTCAGACCAGAGCATTCAGCAGCATAGAAATACATGTAGCCGCACACTCCGGTCCTGAGTGCCGGCGGCAGTGCCGGGTATTGAGGTGCGAGACTCCTGCCAGTTTCTCACAAGTGTGACCCCAGCCGGCTGCAGTCACACAAACGTATATTTCCTCATCTGACAGAATCGGCCGATTATACTAATCAATCAGAGTGTGAGCATAGTGTGCTCCGCTTCTCTCGAATGAGAAAATGGTGCACAGGGATGATCCGAGTCTAGTCCGATTTCCACAGACTGACACAATGAAGAAGATGGAGACATAATGCAGTCCGATATTCCATGACTTTTCCTTCTTGGTGTTGCAATTTCAATGTTAACCCGAAACACCATGTCTGCAAATTGAGATTCTGATTTGGCTTTTATCCCAAGTCATGTGACAAGACTCGATAAAGGGAATCTGTCACCCCATTTTTCAACTATAAGTGGCGGCCACCGCCATCAGGGGCTTATCTACAGCATTCTGTAATGCTGTAGATAAGCCCCCGATGTCACCTGAAAGATAACAAAAACAAGTTTGATTATACTCACCCAGGGGCGGTCCGGGTACTTTACTCTGCGCTCAACAGGTCAGATCAGTGCGCCTGCGCAGGAGCTGCGACGGGAAACAGAGAAGAGGACGTCTTCGCTACAAGATGGGAGGCGCCAGACCGGACCGCGACTCCCTCCGGACCGGACCACGACTCCCTCCGGACCGGACCGCGACTCCCTCCGGACCCGTACCAGTCCTGGGTGAGTATAATCTAACTTGTTTTTCTTCTCTTTCAGGTGACATCGGGGGGCTTATCTACAGCATTCCAGAATGCTGTAGATAAGCCCCTGATGGCGGTGGCCGCAGCTTATAGTTGAAAAATAGGTGACAGATTCCCTTTAATGGGTCGATAGTGACTTGTAGGATTGCTTCCAATAGGTGGCGCTAGAGTTCAAGTCCTCTTCCTCTCTGAAGAGACAATTCTCATATTTAATGTTGAGGAGAGCATTTTTACACTATTTCTAACACTAACTAGCAGTTGGCCATGAATAAGGCATAACCTTAGACATATAGGCTAGTTCGTGGGTTCCTTTATTTTTTGATAGCTTGTTTTAACTATGATGTAAAAGATGTTAAGTTTCTTGGGATTATCTTTACATTACTAGACTCTTTCTAAATTTAGTATTGAAAAGTCTTTGGATCTAGGCAAATGCCTGTGCAAGCTGTCAGTCCTTTATACACTGGGGTAGGGTTAGATATTGGTTTAGAGTTAGGTTTAGGGTTAGACCTAGGGCTATGATTAGGCTTTGATCTTCTGTTAAGGCTAAGGCTAGGGTAATACTTAGGGCAATGTTTCATGTCATAGATCAGTGGAAGCATGCATTTACACAAATTATCCGTCTCTTGGATAACCACTTATTGTCTGCACCATGTGAAAAGCATTCACTCTTTTACTTGCTCTTCTTGTAACTGTCTATTTAGTGACCTGCACCACTGTAAATTACGGAATTGCTCTGAAAGTTGTATAAGTCGTACAAAGCCACTTTGACAGTCAAGACTACCTGATAGTGCCATACTTCACTCTGTTTTGTCTACCTATATCTACAGCAGTATTTTTCTTAAGTTTTAATCCATGTACTGCACCGTCTGAGTGTTATTAATGAGAAGAACAGGCTGCCACGAGAGGTGGTGAGTTCTCCTTCAATGGAAGTCTTCAAACAGAGACTTAACAGACATCTGTCTGATATGTTTTAGTGAATCCTGCATTGAGCAGGGGTATGGACATGATGACCGGGGAGGTCTCTTCTAACTCTAACAATCTATGATTTTACTTGAGGGTTAAGAGGTTCAATACTGGACTGAGGTACTCCGGGAGCACTAATGGTTAACAGGATAAGTGGCACAAAATACTTGTCTTTCCCCAGGCGCTGGCCATGCACGCCACACTACTGGGTGTTTCTACACTTCTCTGTAGCTATCAACATGCAGTCACCAGGTAGCTGCCCATAACACCTCACTAGTTCCAGGGTTGCCTTCTTTCCTCCATTTCCCTCTGTATGTTGCAGGCACATTTGGAAACAATCTTGAGCAAATCTCTCTGCCTCTTGGACTAACTCAGTGACCAGCACACCTCTGTGATCAGTCACACCACCATTTTATATAATGGAACTTATAGAATGCCACATGTTGGTGTCCTGCGCCAGTGATTTGTGGCCTACACTAATTGGCATACCAGTGTAAGAAGAAGGACCGGACCGGGGGTACCTCTTTCACGCCGGGTCCGGAACTGTCGGGGCTGTCTCCCCTGTTGTCCGGGGAAAGCTTAGAGAACCGGACTGACCTTTGCACTTGCCAGCAGGGGGTGTGGCTAAGCTAAAAAAAAGGCTGAGCGCGCGCAAAAGCAGGCAAACTCGGCGGGAAGAGACAGCGCTCGGCAGAGAGAAGGCAGTGCTCCGGCTCTTGAGCACCACCGCAGAGCAGGCCAGCGTAGCAGCGCACACGCGACCACTCACGGGGACTGTGACCAGAGCCTGGTAGATTGTCTGATGGCTCCCGCAAAGCAAAGTGCCAAACGCCCTGGGACCGTGAGTACTGTGCGCAGACCGCCTAAGTTAGACTGGGGTTGTTACCGTGAACTGTATCCTGACTCCTCTGTCCATATCTGTCGGGTCACATTGAGCCCCAGCAAGGTCTTGAACTCTGACTCTCTTCTTGTGCTTCATACCAGGTCAAAGACTCCGTGACAGACCTCAGAGACTCACCGGGACGCTTTTCAT
The DNA here is from genome assembly GCA_009801035.1 of Oophaga pumilio. Taxonomy (NCBI): domain Eukaryota; kingdom Metazoa; phylum Chordata; class Amphibia; order Anura; family Dendrobatidae; genus Oophaga; species Oophaga pumilio. The sequence continues at coordinate 17,087 of VIAB01009945.1, read as the reverse complement.
CCACTTCCACCGGACCATACAGGATCAAGGACCCCGCTGCAGACTTCAGAGACTCACCGCTGCCGTCAGGACGCAGCCCATCTTCTTCCCTGGGACTCTACCGGATCCACTACTCGCTTACCTTAGTTGGCACCATCTTCTGCCTTGTGGACATTCCAGTCCAGGAGACGTCTGGACCGGATAAGTTAAATCTAAAAACTGTTTATTTTTGCCCTCCTTTTACCTGCATTTTACCCCCAAACTGCATACCTATTACCCCTCATTAATCCTGTTTACCATACATCTCCCTGCGTGGAGTAACTATTTGTTAATAGTAAATACATTTACCCTTGCTCTGCCTCCCGTCCATTACTACATCCCGCAACCTGCTCACACCCACTGCACACGTACACTGTAAATCTCAGTGCCTGCATTAAACATATTTACATTTACCTACACTAATGTATGCATAATCTGCAGGATACAGTTGAAAATGGCACTGCCTCCAATTATCCTGCTGCCAGGGAACTCCATGAATGTGAAGTATACTTAAGCTTTGTCAAAAATGAGAATTCCTATGTGTTACACAAAAGAGAAAAAAAACATAAAAAGTACCCATCCAATGATACTAACTTTTAAGACCACCAGTATAATGTAATGATAGAGACATAAAATCAGTCATTGCTATCGGCAAGGATACTATCAAGAATATTGAACTCGTCTAGAGTAATAGTAACTTGTGAAGTGATGCAGTTTGGGGCTTTGCTTTTATCTTTCTTTAATAAACATTAAAAACTGAAAAACGTTTGCAAACTCCGACCTAAGTGGTAATTATCTCTATAATTACTAGTCATTTTGATCACTGGCAAGAAACAGATTTCAATGCAACTGCTGTTTCAGTACCATGAATGGAGAGCAGGGTATGGTCCTCCCAACAGCTTAAAAAGGATGTCAACAGAAACAGCATCCCATAGCTTGGGTTATGGGATAGCGCAAGTTGGAATGTTTCAGCCCTATCCCTGCTCTGCATCATTCTCCATGACCCCTAGATGTGAAACTCCACTTTGAGATAAAGGGGGTTTTAAATTCTATAAAGTGATGGCGTATTGTTTGAAAATATTGCCGCCCCATTTATTTTCATTGCCCGCCACAGTTCCCTGCACCGAAGGTGGCTGGTGATCGGTTGTGTAAAGGGAAATCAAGTGATTAGCAGAGTGACACTAAACTAGTTTTCTTTTAATACTGCATAGGAGATGGCACAGCACAATTTAAATGTTTTACTTCATGACGAAGACTTCTTCTTTTATTCACTTAAAATTGCATTGGATCTTACAATGTACTTATTTTATGCACTTTTTCCAGTCCAATATGCTGCAACACATCGCATACAAGAAACCACCATGAAGCATGAGCAAGAAAAGCAGTGCAACCGAAGGTACTTTCTGCACGTGGTAATGACTTTCAACCTACAGTAAAAAAAAGTACCGCCAGAGCAGGTCTGTTTGTGCAAAACCACATCACAACTACACCGTCTGGGCTTAACCTCAATTACTACCATATTTATTATCACCCACATTTTGTTTAGAAACAGATAGAAAGAATTAATGAATTAATTCAATTTAAAACTAATATATTGTCTAAATGAAAAATAATAACAAAACCTAAATTCCATTTAATGTATCATAACAACTAATAAAAATTAAAGAGGGACACACAATATTCAGAGCAGAATAAAACTCTTTTTTCTTTTTCACCTCTCTATTGCATACATATTAGCTGTTAAAGTATTTGGGTTCTAATGAGTTAACATTTGTTATGTCCAAGTGGGTGTTAGCAGATAGTTTTTCATTGGGGGCATGTAATTCTTCCTGTATCTTGCTGACCAATCGTAAGCAAGTAGCAACACACTGGAGAAAAAAGAAAATGCCCCCCAAAATAGCTTACAATTGCTGGTTTCTCAATGTGAGATCAGCCCTGATCTCCTGGTCTAAAGGTACTGCCACACTACACAATCCCGCTAGCGATCTCATTAGTGTCGCATACTAATGAGATCGCTAGCGGGATTGTTTCTATATCGCTAGTGTCGGACACACTTAGCGATATAGTTAACGATGCTATCGCCGTTAGCGATCTTCTTAGCGATTTAGCGGTACAAAAGTACCGCTAAATCGCTAAGAAAAGGTGCCACACTAGCGATATATACTTACCCAGCGGGAGCGCCGACGATCAAATAGGGTCCGGAACGATTCCAGCGACGAGCGAGATCACAGCAGGAAGCTCGTCGCTGGAAGCTGCCGCACACAGCAACATCGCTAACGGGATCGCTAAATAGTGACGTTTTTTAGCGATCCCGTTAGCGATGTTGTTTAGTGTGGCATACCCTTAACCGTCTAACCTCTTGCATGATAAGAAAGCACAAATGACTACACCTTTCAGATAAGATCATTTTATAAGAAGAGAAGGTTGTCTCACACAGAAGCAGCCTGCTCAGCTCTCACTGCAGAGTGATTACAAGTTGCTGTGATATTTATTATCACCCATATTGACACCCATATTTGATATTGACACCTTTGAGCTCATCTACCATCAAGCAGTGTGGGGGGATGGGCAGTATAGCAGAGGTGACAGGGGTTTGAGATGAGTAGAACTAATAGAAGTGTTTGTAATCAAACACAGCTAAACTAAGTTTGCTGCCCCTGCCCACACATTCATTGACAGGACTTTATGTTGTGAATATGCTGGATGCGGCTTCTGAGCTGGGGCTCCCTCCGGTGGTTGCTGAGGGTAATGAATTGATTACTGAATAGCCTTCAGCAGGCGCTGAATGGTAGGATATAAGTGGCCTTAGTTCCCAGCAGCCTTGCCGGTTATCAGTTGTTCTTCTGGTCTTGCTTGAAGCACTGCTAGGTTCCTGCTCTCCTTCAGATAAGTGTTTGCTGTTTTTTTTTTTCCTCTGTTTGATTTTTATTGCTGGTTTGCTGCTTGCAGTGGACTGCAGCCTGTCCCCTTTTGGGGGTCTGGCGCTGCAATTGTGCTCCGTTTTTGTCTGCACTTTTGCTTTGCTCCTTTGTTACTTTTTATTTGCTGAATTGCGTTTGTTACACCAGAGATCTGATTTATGTGGATGAGATCGTGTGATCTCAGGTTTTTTTGCAATCAGAAGTGCTGGTATTTTTTAGGGTTTTTGTTGGATTGCAGTCAGAATTCTTTCCTGTACTTTTCTGTCTAGACAGATTTGGCCCCAGCGTTTGCTCATTCTATTTTCTGTCTGTGTCCGTGTTTTCTTCTTGTCTAACCGCCATTACATGTTTGGGGGCTTCCTATTTTCTTTGGGGATCTGCTCCGGGGCAGATAGCTTTCATCTTTCTGCCTTTAGGTGTAGTTATCTCTCAGGCTGTGACGAGGCGTCTAGGATCAACGTAGGAACGCTCCACGGCTACCTCAAGTTGTGTGGTTAGTTCAGGTTACTGCAATCCAATAGGTTCCAGCCTCTCTGGTGTATTACCATTTCTGCTATTTCTCCTCAGTTACCGAAACATAACAACTTTATCTGAAAGGTGTTAGTCATCTGTTCTCTATTCTCAGCACTTTCTAATCATGCAGGAGGCTAGACCAGGAGATCAGAGCGATATCATTACATCTCACACACTGAGAAACCTACTTCTGAGTTACTGTGGGGGTATGCTCTTCTTTTTCCTGTGTGTTGCTGTCTGCTTATTATTGATCAGCAATATACAGTGAGAAGTACACACCTCCAGGGAAAACTATCAGATAACACTCACTTGGACTTTGTAAAAGTTAACTAATTAGGTGCCAACTATTTCAACTGCTAATATCTCCACAATGGAGAGGCTAAATTAAACAAAAACAAAACAGTTTTATTCTACTCTGCTGCCACTATTACATTATATGTCCAGTTCAACATGAAAAATTTGGTTAAGGGTCCTTTAAATCACAAAAAACAGCACATATTTCATTTTGTGGGCCACTGGGAGAGTTGGAGAGAAGATATTTGTCATGAAAGTGAGGACCTGGTGGTGGCCTAGTTACTTCACAAGTATTATCACACCGTACCTTTCAGTTTCTTTTCTCTGAATGTACAAGTTTTAAACTAGAAAAGAAACCAAGCTTTGCTCTATCATCCTCACTGCCACCTAGTTGGAAAGATGAGATTACTTATCATTTCTTCTGTTTGCAGTTGGTGTTATTGGCTGTAATGTAAAATGTAAAACTTGTCCCACTCGTTTACTCAAGACTTCTTGCAGAGATTAAGTAGTGTGATAAAATCTTACTTTGTTAAAGGTGTTGTATTGTTTGATACCATTAATTCTAAAACACTCAATGAATAACACATTTTCAGCTTTATGATATACATTGTTTTTATTTATCGCCATATTGAAAATATAAGTTTGCTAATAGTGAATGAGATGGGAACACTCTATTCAGAGGCTGTCAGTCCGCCAACAGTATATTATACATACCCATCAACTTTTCAAGAACAGAAAGAGTGACAAATTATAGCGAGTCACGGCAAATTTGGGGCAACTGTATGGAGACACCGTTCCATGCCCATTTACCATTTCTTTCTCACCTGGCAGGAGAAGATGACAAAGCGGAGGTAGAAGTGAGAGAAATTCAGTAGACGCCCCAGACTGCAGGGTGTAGACCCAAATCCGGGACTACCCGCTGTATCCAGGACGGTTGGGACTAGAGATAAGCAGATCAATTTACTGGACTCAGGTACAGCATCCAGGTCATAGAATCATAGAATCATAGAATGCTAGAGTTGGAAGGGACCTCCTGGGTCATCTGGTCCAACCCCATGCTCAAAGCAGGATTCACTAAATCATCCCAGACAGATGTCTGTCCAGCCTCTGTTTGAACACTTCCATTGAAGGAGAACTCACCACCTCTCGTGGCAACCTGTTCCACTCATTGATCACTCTAACTGTCAAAAAGTTTTTTCTAATATCTAATCTGTGTCTCCTCCCATTCAGTTTCATCCCACTGCTTCTAGTCTTTCCGTGTGCAAATGAGAATAAAGATAATTCTTCTACAATGTGACAGCCCTTGAGATATTTGTAGACAGCTATTAACCCCTATCTGACATCAGACGTACTATCCCGTCCATGAAACACGTGCAATCTGACCATGGACGGGATAGTACGTCATAGGCGATCAGCT
>VIAB01009940.1:59364-74231 GCA_009801035.1 Oophaga pumilio | reverse complement strand
TCCTTCTTATGTCTCCTAACTAATCTTCCAATATCTTCCCACACCTAATCTCCGGTCCTCCGAAGACCTCCTTCTCTCCTCCACACTCAAATGTTCCTCACCCAATTGTCTCCAAGTCTTCTACTGAGTGTCCCCTATCCTCTGGAATTCTGTGCCCCAACACCTCCGATTATCCGTCACACTCGGAACCTTCAGACGGAACCTGAAAACCCATCTCTTCAAGGAAACTTACAGCCTACAATGACCGCGCTGCCACCTCACCAACACGTGAGCGGTCACCTCACCACCACCGGAGCTGCCGCAACCCCCCAACTTACTATTTTCTTCCCGATTATCCTGTAGACTGTAAACCCTCTCATCTCTGTACCAGTCTGTCACTGCTACTTTGTATTAATTGTATATTTTGTATGTAAATCCTTTTCACATGTACAGCAGCTGGGAATCAATAAGAAATAATAATTCAGGTGTCGTATCTTATGTAAAGCTCACATGTCTGAACAGAGGAGGCTGGGCTCGCTGCTGTACTCCACTTCCTCACTGGCATCGTATGTCTCATCCTGGGATGCTTCCTCTCGACATATGATCGGCAGACGGCTGTCTCTGGACACTGAGCTGTGGAAGAAGTTATTAGAAACGTAAGTCCCTAAAATGCATAATGTACATTCCCTAAGATTGTAGCCTAGGAACCTACCGTCCCCAGGCCTCACAATAACATGTCCTGGATTGGCAGTAAAGGAAAACAGAAAAAGACAGTCACATTGACATGGAAAAGACACCCACAGAAATATATGAGAGATGCTTAGGAAGGAACTACCACCTGGTGATAGTGGCTTACAGCACCTAAAGAGGCTGAACAGACTTTATCATCAACCAGTTGTCTTTTGAATCCTATTCTTACCTCTTGGATCCAAGTTTCCAAGATCCGTGAGTACGAACTGGGCAGCTCTGTCCTTCTACGGTGCTAATGGTGCTCTGGTATGGAAGTAGGTTGGGAAGACGTACCAAAGCTGTATTGTTGGCGTTGTTAATGTTGGCATTGGAGCCAGAAGACGAGTAACTGCTTGGAGTGAATGTAGAGTCCACTAGCTTCTCGTGAGATGGGGAATCGAGGTCCCCGGGGCCACCAGAGGTTTTGTTGATGTGTAGTGGCCGTTGGGTGGTGAAAGTTTGTGGGAACGCACTTCGTACCTCACTTTGGTAGTAGCTGACATGATTCCCAAATAAGCCTCCTGCTCTCTGAGGGTTCAGACAAGAAGAGATGAAGGAATCAGCACAGGGCACTAAAATTGCAGACACGGATGAAGGTTTGCTGGACAAAAATGCAAAATACAATTTGCCTTTTAATGTTACGCTGCATATTTCACATTGCATTTGCTGACTACAAGCTGCTGTCCTCTGTTACTTCCAAGTCACTTATGCAGAAGCTTATTCCTCGAGATGCAATCTACCATACACGGCCACATCACTTACCATATGTTTTATAAAAGGCAACTTATATTTTACATTCACTGCACTGATTGACAAGTTCTTCTGTTGCTGGGGATTAGGACATAAATGATCCAGCAATGCACAAACCAAAGGAGATGCAATATACACGATCAGATGCCCCATGGATCGACAGCAATGTACGACTACGATTTCATAATGAGAGACATGGAAACTGCAGGACGTCACATAACCCAGCTCTGAAGCATATCAGCAATACACATATCAGCCAATATTAAATGATACATTGTAATCAATGTTTTGGGGGGAGTTGGTGTCGCCCCCAGAATGGAACAGCTGGATGTTTGGGCATAGATGTATAAGCTGATATTGGGATCTACCACGTCAAATCAAGAAAATGGCATTTAAATCCAATTCGCTCTATAAAATGGGATTCAAGCCAATTTCTACAACCTACAAGTTGACACGTGACCTGTTTGCTGTTACAGGACAATGAACACAGTGTGACACAAGTCATACAATGTAACACAATCATGACACAGATGTAATGTTATCAAAGCAGAGGCGTGATACTGTGTTACCAAAGTACATGACAGGTTTGATGCAATGTTACGAGAGCAGGTCTACTTAGCGGAGGAGTGATACAATGATACAGAGCAGGAGTACTCAGCGGAGGAGTGATACAATGATACAGAGCAGGTGTACTCAGCCAAGGAGTGATAGAATGTTACCTGGGCAGGCATAGGCGGAGCAGTGATACAATGTTACAGAGCAGGCGTAACCAGGTGAATGATACAATGTTACACAGAGGATACAGTACAGATACCAGATGAGTAATACAATGAGATACATCAGGATATTAGACGCTGCTATGAGGTGAACTCGGTTGGGAAGGTGATACAGTGTTACAGGTACAGTGATACAGAATGAAACCACAGGGTAAAATACGGAGTCTGAAGCAATGACACAAGTCTACAAGCAGCTGTGCATTGTTACACACGCGGGCAAGCCTCGGTAATAAAACATGCTGAAGGCTACACGAAGGCTTTGGTCGCCTGATGTGAACAGTATCACATCGCCCCCTCTCTAATAATGGTCAGGGAGGTCACAGGGCGCCATCACTCTCACAAATGTAATACACAACGGACCATGTCTGACCAATTCATACACAAAGTGCAAACATTCTTCCGGTTTTATCTGGAAATAGACATCATGTGCCAAAAGTCTCATCATGTAGCCCTAATCTAAGGAATATGAGATGTGAGAATGACGTGTAGGATCGTACACGGTGTGTGCGGAAGGATATACAGTAAATGGGATATGCTGGGGATGTTAGTACGGGGGGTACAGAACAGCAGGTACAGTGTGCACACGTTATATGCAGGGTTAGACGCAGCGTTGCAGCAGGACGGATGCAGAGCGCTGAATACGGGGTGACATGCTGGCGAGATAATAGCTGGCGGACGTGTTGTAGCAGAGCGGATTCAGTCCGTGTTACCCACAAGTGTCATACACACGATCGCCCCAGCGCAGTCAATTCCTACACACCCGGAAGATGTCGTCCTCTGACGCTGCAGACACGGCCTCCTTCATGGCTTTGTCCAACTCTTCCTCTGCCGTCAGGTCTCCAGAAATAGCTCTGCGGATCTCAGGCCCGATATCATGCAGCGTGCGTAGCCCGGCCTGAGGGGAACCACAAACATCTGGGCTACTAGCCAGGGCCGAGATTTGCCAGATCCTTGCCAGTAATCAGGACCTGGATTACGGGGCCCTTCTTATCCTGGGGGCCATTTACATAACAGCTGGATATATATGGCGTATACAGAGTGGTATATAAGGTTATGTACAGATGATATATACAGTCATGTACAGGATGATATATATAGGAGGGATATACAGAATGATTTATACAGAGTGGCAGATATGGCAATGAATATACAGGTATATAGGGAAGTATATACAGTTATGTACAGGATGGCGATGACGAGGTGTATACACTCATATGTAGGCGCTATATCCACTAATTGCTTATATAGAAAATTCAATACATTTACTATATATTTGCATCGGCATCAAAGGGTTAATATGACACTATAGCTGCGTAACATACAGTACTGTCCTATAGTCTGGGGACGTGACAGATCCCGTCCGTCCGTCTGACTGAGCCCCCCCGTCTTCCCACCTAACAGAGTGAACTCCAGGATGATGGGAGTGATTACAATACCTGCAGCGAGAGGGCGTTGCGCTGGGAAGGTTTTCCTACCAACCCTTGCTCTTTGCGTTTCTTGAATTTCCGAAAATATTCCTGAATCAGGAAAGTGGCGTAAAATTTTCCCACAGTGACTTCATCATCTGCAAGAAGAGCACAAAATGGTGAGTACCCTGAATCCACAGTCAGGAGCGTGTTTTCTGCATGTTTATGTATGGGGCTGCTGATAGCCACGAGCAGAAATGTTCTTGCGTTAGGTTTCATTTTATCAAATTTGCTTCCCTTGTTCCCTCCGGTGGCCAAATACACAGAGCAGCATGGTCTGTCTCACCCGGAGCTGGAAATCCCAGCACAAGCTGCAGCCGCACATCGCAGGACTGATCCTGTGTGCTGCATTGTCATCCCTTCCAACATAAAAGTGGGATTGGATGCAAGTCCTGTGCCTGGTATTATTACATAGGAAGAATGGGACTTCAACTGAGCAATCTTCTCTAGAAGCCGTCCGCTCAACTCCCCCATCCTCTAGGAGCCGGCCGCACAACTACCCCCTTTCTCTAAAGGCTGGTCACACAACTCCCCCATCCTCTAGAGGCCTGCCGCACAACTACCCCCTTCTCTACAGGCTGGCCGCACAACATCCCCATCTAGAGGCCGGCAGCACGACTACCCCCTTTAGAGGCTAGCTGCATGACTCTTCCAGCCTCTAGAGGCCAATTGCACGACTACCACCTTCTCTAGAGGCTAGGCTCACGACTCCCCCATCCTCTAGAGGCCGACAGCACGACTACCACCTTCTCTAGAGGCTAGCCGCATGACTCTAGAAGCTAGCCACACAACTCAATCGTTCTCTAAGAGGCTAGCAGCACAACTCCCTCCCCTAGAGTCTAGCTGCACTACTTCCCCAACCTCTAGAAGATGGCAGCACGACTACCCCCTTCTCTAGAGACTAGCCGCACAACTTCCACCTTCACTTGAGGCTAGCCCACACGTCTGTATTCTCTATAGGCCAGCCACAAGACTCTCCTTTTCTCTAGAGGCCAGCAGGCTGACTCCCCCTTCTCTAGAGGCCAGCTACAAGACTCCTTTTCTCTAGAGGTCAGCCGGGTGACTCCCCTTCTCTAGAAGCCAGCCACAAGACTCTCCTTTTCTCTAGAGGCCAGCTGGCTGACTCCCCCTTCTCTAGAGGCCAGCTACAAGACTCTCCTTTTCTCTAGAGGTCAGCCGTCTGACTCTCCTTCTCTAGAATCCAGCCACAAGACTCTCCTTTTCTCTAGAGGTTAGCCGGCTGACTTCCCCCTTCTCTAGAGGCCAGCCACAAGACTCTCCTTTTCTCTAGAGGCCAGCTACAAGACTCTCCTTTTCTCTAGAGGGCAGCCGTCTGACTCCCCTTCTCTAGAAGCCAGCCACAAGACTCTCCTTTTCTCTAGAGGTCAGCCGGCTGACTTCCCCCTTCTCTAGAGGCCAGCCGCACGTCTCTTATCCTTCGCTAGAGGCCAGCCGGCTGACTCCAGTCTCTGTCTGGGTCAGCTTTAGCAGGTGACTGGCACCACTTTTGCAATGTGTTGCACGGAAAGCTGCATCTTGACCAATATTTATCACTAATGAGCATTTCACTTACCGCCAGCAGGGGGCACCACCTGATCCAGGAGTTTCATGCTGGTTCTTTTCCAGATCTTTTTAATGATCGCTCTGAGCTCTTCGTTGGCTTGTTCTAGGTTACCTGTTGGGTGGCAGGATTGTTAGCAGCGGGATGAAGGGTGCAAGCAGCGATACATTGCGTATGTGGGGCTCCCGATTAGAGTTGAGCGAATTTGTTCGGGTTCCCTATTATTCGGCAAGCTATAGTGTTACCGAATAAGCTACAGAGGGAAGCCGAACAATTTCGCTCAACTCTACGAGTCCTGATCACTTTAAGGTGGATGTCCAGTTTTACGGTATATATAATTATTATATGATGTGAAGTTATTCTGTGAGATACAATCCCTCGCAGTTTTATCTGCAAACGATGGTGACACTTAACCCCTTATATTTTGTGTCTGTGGCTATAGACAATCTGAGATCTGTGATTTGTTAGTAACAGAGTGCAAATTTTATGGTGTAGAAAAGTCCTAAACTCTTTAAATGTGCCACTTTTTACAGCTGTCGCAGATCTAACATCACAACGTAAATTGGCAAAAAATTATAGACTGAACATAATAAAAGTCCTTCTCAATGGTTTTCTAAGAAGAAGGAAAGGAACAATCCTCGACAATGTATAGAAGATGATGTGAAGAAATATGATTACCGTCAGTTTTAATGCATAGAGAAGTCCGAACCAAAGCGAAGAGCGTTGCGTTAAACATGACCGTCCCATCGCTGTTCAGAGGCATGTTCATGGCGACTAACCGCTGCGTGAAAGAGAAAACAGAGGTGATGCAGGTGTCACGCGCTCCATGGTACGTCGGGTCGCCTCGTCCACCTGGAGCGCTTTGTTAGATCATCGCAGTGCAAGTATCAATACTTAGTGACGAGTGTAACATTGTGGCAGGAAGGCGATGTTCACAGACGGTATTCATCAATACGTCTGATTACCTTACACGCCACACGATGCGGGCACAGCTTTCCAAATCCTAAAGGCGGCTGGATCCGTCTTAGCAGGGTCACGACATCCAGGTGCTTGATACGACCCCTGGGTCAGGAGACCAATAGAAGATGTAAAACTTCTTAGTACATTCTCTGCAGTAACTGCGCTATTCTCCTACATTCTCTGACATATGAACGCCTGACGCTCTTACTTGGCCTCCGGATCATACTCTGCCCAAATCCTTTTAAATTCATCCAAATGATGAGGACCCAATATGGACCAGTCTCGCGTCAGATAGTCAAAGTTATCCATAATGACGGCAACAAACAGGTTGATGATCTGCAGAGGAAGAAAGGAAAAACTTACAACCCCGTTCACCCAGACCGTACCCGAGAGGAGCCGTCCGAGGGGATGAAACCCACCAGGAAGGCGCAGAGCATATAGAAGCTGATGAAATAGAAGACGGCGAAGCTGCTGCCGCAGGTGTAGTCTTCGTCGTTGCGGTGGACCTCAGAATCGGGGTCACATTTCTTGTTGGGGAGACAGGCCAGCATGATGTCCTGCCAGGCTTCACCAGTCGCACATCTGTCAGGACGACACGGGTCAGCGGCGGACAAAAGAGGTGAAAGAATGGACATTATTAAATCAACAGTACGTGAATATGTCCAGATCCGGACGCACAACCTGCAGCCACATATGTGAACGCTGCAGACACAAACATTTTTTTAAGCATTTTTCTCAGAATATATCGTGCACATTTATGGCTTGCACGCTTTACTGTATAAGAATGGAAAAGCCTGACAGAGGACACCACCCTCTCCGATCCACGTGCCACCAACCTGAAGAGCAGCAGGACGGCCTGAGGGAAGGTCTGGAAATTATTATTCCTGTTGATGTCTGTCGTGTCGTTTAGTGCAATCTTCCCAAAAACCTGCACAGAGAAAATCATATCAGCACCATGTTATAGTATAGGAGATGACGGCACACGGTGGAGAATGTGATCTGCAGTACCTGAGAATGGCCACTACCTGGTGTGTGGCGCTGTGCTGTTCTGCCTTTCTACATTATGTACTTCCAGGATGATCGGGCGGGGGGCCGGGTGTCCGACCCCACTGATTTGATATCGATGACCTTGTCTTAGGATAGGTCTTCAATATCTAAGTCCTGGACAACCCCTTTAACTAAAGATTTTAGTTCTCCAGATGAGATGACCACAGTGGAATTGGAAGCTTAAAGGAGTAGTCCGGTTCAGAAAAAAAAATTCTAATTCATTTAGTAGGGGGAGTCCGCTTTACAGGATCCTCATCTGTTAACTACAAAGAGCGCCTTTCGCTGCCGAGGAAAGCGTGTCCGCACATAACACACACTTTTCAGTGGGTAATGCTTCATTTCTCCTGTGGTGGCGCTGCGGGGTAACTGAACGCTTTCTATTGAGATCCCCAGCTGAGCACTCTGGGATCTCGGAGGAGATTTATCGAGGGGATGGGCCCTCTAATAAAATGCTGAAGAGGTTTCTTACCTGCATCCCAATCACGGCATAGATAAAAAAGAGCATAACTATCAGAAGAGCCACATACGGCAGCGCCTGTGTGGGAAGAAGGGACACAACGGTGTCGGGAATCCATGTAATAGGGATGTCGTGTTAATAATACTCTATGAATAGAGCAGAGGAATCCTCGTTACCTGGAAAGACTTGATGAAGGTCCAGAGAAGGGTCCGGATTCCCTCCCCGCGACTGAGGAGCTTTACCAGCCTCATAACACGAAAAAGCCTGAAGAAGGTGATGGAGATGCGCGAGTTTTCCTCCCCCTGCTACAATATACAGTGGTCACAGGTTAGACAGGGTCTGAGGCCGCTGGCAGGCGCTGCTTGTCTGTCCTACCCTGCAGACCCCGCCCTACGCTGCGAACCCTCCAAAAATATCCAGATCTGATCTGATCTGATGAATCAAAAATCTAATTGGGCCGTAACCTTCCTGAACGCTCAGGAATCTCTCACGGTTTGTAAGTCTACGTAACTGAGTGCCGTCCCTGAAGTTTCCCTGCCCATAAAAACATTGGAAACTATGGGCCTGAATTTCGGATGTAGTAAGATCAATGTCATCCAAAAATGCGGGACCCCAAGGATCTATATACACCGACACTTAAAGTCTAGCAGCTTCCACCCAAAACTTCCCTCCCATTAACCCCTAATCTACAGAAAAAAAAACCAAAACAACATGAAGACTGGAGAGGACGGACGGGTCGGAGGATTTCTTGTTGAGAACATCTCAGGTCTCCACCGGACGCTGGCCACCATTAGGCTCAATGTTGGTTTTTTTTTTTTGAAGGCTTCTTACAAATTATTTCATTTGGTGTCAATTACAAATTAGCCGCAGATCGTCGCAGGTTTTTTACGCCTCCCCGAGAAGAACATAAAAGAAACCAATTACACTTCGGGAATGTTATTGTTCCACGCGAGAACGCCGCCGTGCCGTAATCCGTTTATAAAACACCGCCTCCAAGTTATAATTTATTCATTCTATGGGGGTTGTATAAATGTCACATTACCAAAAACCCTCATGTCTAATTACAGCCGCTGGAGCCGCCGCGGAAAACGCTACTGATGGATCTCGCCAACGATCTACAGATCCTCCTGTGATCCGAGCCGTAGTGGAGATCGTGCTCCGCGCACCTCGGATCCCTGCTCAGTAGTTTCATGGTAAATCTCGGGATAGGAGATTTGTTTTTCTCATACAGAGATCCAAATCTTCTGCAGAGACAAATCGGGGAACTTATTAAAGAAATCGCAAATCATTTGAGAAGAAGGCAGTGCCACCATGTGACAAATACATAGAAATTATCGCAGATTTCAATTTCCGATGGATACAGATGTGGCAAATTTTACTCTTTGGCTTCATACTGGGGATTGAAATCTCAATCTTGGTACATCCGCACCAAAGCATTAAGTTATACTGATTGGTGGCACAGAGGGAATAGCGCAGGAGGCGCTGAGCAGACTGATATATATGTATACTTCTGTTTGAGACTATTCAATATAATTTGTATTAAACCACTGCTTGTGGGCGCTACTGTCAGTGATTGACACCATTCTGTTTGATTGCTCCGCCCACTTGACCATTAAGCCTAAAAAGAGTAGGAGTTATATAAATCAAAAGATATAAGATAAAAAGAAATCACTTCTCTGCAGGTGATTTGGAGACCTGTATCCGAAAAATAAACCTTTTGCATGTTGGAGCGATATAAGTGGGGACATGCTTTATCCAGCACCTTTTGCTTCAGTAGGTGAGAGACGCTGCCGTCACGGCTTCCATCACCGTTGATGGATGTCACGTCAGTGTAAGAGGCGCCAGACAATCCTCTTGATGGATGCCGTGATATCGGTCATGATATTGTGGCAATCTACCCGGGCAGCATTAATATTTTGCCGTTTTCCGGAGCATCGATCACGGTCCTGAACATTTAAAGTTTTCAACAAGAATTCCTCCTGTTCTGTTCTCTTCAGATTAATCTGCCGGAAAGTTGGCCCACCTCTTGGGGTCTCCCCCCTGGACTGGCCCGGTGGCAAGCGGTAAGACAAGCTTAGAAGAACAGAGTATTACACAGATAAACCACAAAGTTCACAGCTCAGGAGACACAAATACAACATGGCGGCCACAGGGCATGCAGAGAAGACTAGACAAGGTGTGGAGAGAAGAGCCCCACAGTCAGGGGCACACAGCTGTGTCAGGGGTGTCAGAAGAAAGAAGGGGTGACAGTGCTCTGAAGGGTTGTTTGGTCTTACCATATTGTGGCATTGGGCATGTTCACCTGTCTTTAAAGAAAGGCAGACAGAGATAAGATGTAATACCGGCTATATCCACAGGGGGGCACAGTACAGCAATATGATCAGCATGGAGGGTAGGAAAAGGGGAAGGATAAGCAAGTGGAATACAAAATACAGCGAAATCGTCAACCCTGGTGGTACTCTGGTAGAAGAAGTCTTTCGCTGCTGCGCCAAACTACAACCTCCACCATCCTAGTCATTTATTGGGATCCTAGGGGTGAGATGCGGAAGGTCGGAGACCTCCAAAAACTTCACATCTCTTTTTTTCTTTGAGCCTTCCTTCCAATTATGCTGCGCATAAAGGGTGAATGCTTTTTTTAATCCTGGACACTCCCTTTAAAGGGAATCTGTCAGCAGATTTTTACTAACCTCATCTGAGAGCAGCATGATGTAGGCAAAGAGAAGCTGAATTCAATGATGTATCACTTACTTTACTGGGTGCAGCCGTTCTGACATAATCAGAGGTTTTAGATTTAGAATGAAGCATAGCTGAGGAAGCTAACCCCGCCCACATCACAGCTGCCCCGCCCACATCACAGCTACCACGCCCACATCACAGCTACCACGCCCACACCAGACTCTCCATGTGCAAATTTAAACCTAAACAACTAGATCCAAAAATTAGGAACAAAATAGAATTGTAAAATATTTGTCACTTTATTAATAAGCAATTTGAAAAGACACAAAACAGACGTGATACAAATTCTTTGATATTATTACAGTATTTTATATTTATTTACAAACCCAGCACAAGCCCTTTATTGTCATTTATTAGTCACTCTATATATTTTGCTGGTGGCTATTACGATGTCCTGATTAATTGTAAGCTATTCCTATTACTCCTCCCCCTCCCCACATATATATTTTTTCATCTTTTCCACCCCTATTTTTTCCTTTTGTCTTTTTAAATTGTTTAATAAAGTGACAAATATTTTACAATTCTACATTGTGCCTAACTTTTGGCTGTCGCTGTTTAGGTTTATATATGCGGCACATCCTCAGGCTCTTATAAATTTTGGGTATTTCCTTCTTGTGTAGCTGTGTGTCTCCATCTACAAAGTCCACAGACAGTGAGGTGCTTAGTTGCCGGACTAGTCTGGCAATGATAATCTCTTGGTGATAAACCTTTTGCAGTTAGTAAACAGCACAAGTGACACGTCCCTGAATTCTGTGTTTTAGCCTCTATCTCCTGCTGTCTTCGGATTACATAGCAAAATCCTGCTGACAGATTTCCGTATAACGAATGAAACATTTCCATCTGAAATCTGCAACGACCTGTGCTGGGACAGTAGCAATGAGCGCCATCGCAGGTCTTGTAGGATTGTCACTTAACTTTGCTGCACTTCAAAGTGTCGTGCGGTCTGAAGTGCGTGACGTCCATCTGGCGGCACCACATGCAGCTGCAGAACTGATGGATTTCTCAGTTGACTCTTCATATGCCGCCATATGGGGCCTCTGATGTGGAGCCACGCAGTCTTCGATCAGTGAGTCTACGGCAGTGTGCACAAGGCCATATTTTTCCAGCCTAGTAGACTAGGTACAACCTCCATAGAGGACCCACAGTGGCGTCATTTACTACTTTAAATTTTACAGAAAAGTAAAGAAGAAATGGCCAAAGCAACCTCTGTTTGGTTCCTTTTTTTTTTACTTAAATACATGTATTTTGGGGTAAAAATTGGTCAACCTGATTTTTTTCACAAGAACATTTGATGGTGATTCTAGTAGGATTTCGCCTCCTGAATTAAAAAATTTTACACCACTTGTAAAAAATAGTGCTATGAGCCTTATGTCGGGTGTAAAGTCTGTGATCTCGAAAGACACCAGGCACCATATATCTGCTCCAAGGGGACTGGAGAATATGCAGGTATCGTAGCCGTACCTTTCTCTGAAGAATAGGGTAGAGTTATTTGTGATAATGTTTCTTCTCTTATGGAGGCCCATGGACATCAACACTGGGCGGATGAGTGGCCGATATTCATAGACGCATCAATAGTTAGTTGGAAGACCGTTCTTTTGCATAATGGTACTAGCCACCCGATAAAAATTTGCACTTGATAAAAATTTAGCTGCATTTATACATTTGAAATGTAAATTTTCCAAAATTAGTGACAGAAGGTTTTATTCTAAGGCCACAAATACGATCAGTGGTTTAATATTTCCATAAAGCTTGAAATGTGTGTCACAAAAAAACTCTGCCCGATGTCGAAAATCCGAAAGCATATTCGAATTCAGCACGAAAAATATATTTAAATCCAGTAAATGTTGTTCTTGTGAAAGAAAAAACGTTTTTTGTTGACCAGTGAAATCATTTCTGTGATTCGGATTCATTAGTTATGATAGCCTCCTCCATCCTCTACGTATCACGATACATAGACTGCAAAAAATACCTGAACTTTTCTAAGCTAATTTCCAAGAAAAGTGAAATCTACTTAGAAGATGGTTCAGAAGATCGAGCTCACTGGTAGACCACACTGGTGGCTCATCCTGCAGTCTGCTATGTACAGTGATACACAGAGGATGTGGAATACAAATGTTTCAATGTATCCCTACAGAAAAAAAATATTTTTTTTTGACAAAAAACACATGTATTTAAGAAAAAGGTAATTCCTCAAAAGAACCCATAACCTTCAAGGGTTTTGTATTCTACATATTTCCTAGTGGTTTCTGGGTGAAGATCCTCTGCTGTAGTATTGGTTAATGTCCTTGTAGAGGAAAATCTTTATATAGAAATAAAGGAACACAGGAGAACATGTTTTCGGCTGTTAGATGACAACATTATGTATAAAGGGGTTCTTCGGTCACATGATCCTCAGGATAGGTCATTAAAGGGCATCTGTCAGTAGGATTCACCCTCCTGAGCCATCTATATGGGCACGCAGGTCAAAGGACACTGAATAAAATGATTTCTTGATAACTGAGATCCAATATTTTATTCCTGAGAAATACACATTTTTCTTAATATGCAAATGCGTGGTTAAGATCTATGGGCGAGACATAGATCTCCCTGAGACTTTGCCTCCAATGCTTATTTTAAATGAAGTAGCACCCCATTACCAGTGTGAGACATGTAACGACTTACAGTCTGCTGCTGATCTACATGTAGCACACTGGTAGCGCCCACATTTATTTATAATATGGTCTGTGGGTAGATCCTCAGTGAGATCTATATCCGTCCCATAGATCTTAACAGCTCATTTACATATTAAGAAAAATGTGACATTTTCAGGAATAAAACATCGGATCACAGTTATCGAGGTATCATTTTATTCAGCTTCCTATAACCTACATGCCCATATAGTCTGTTTGGGAGGGTTAATCCTACTGACAGATGCCTTCTAACAGCCTCAGGGTGGGATCCGACACCCGTCACCACCACTGATTAGCTGTCGGGAGCTTTGCGTATCCGCTCCTATTCTCTGGAGCTAATAACTGCTGATGGGTGTCCCCAGGCCTCCAGGACAAGCGTCCATATAGTGTGACCACAAAACCCTTTTAATGATCCAGTTACAGTATTTTAAGTCTACTGAACTAATCTTAAGGGGGTGATACTGCTGAGGATTTCAGCAGTGACACCCCCTCTTCGGTAACATGGCCGTTGTCCTGCCCTACCCATAGATAGAGATGCTCAGAGCCCAGTGAGTCAGATGTAGGGGGAGATGTGACCTCTAGAGCTGCTCGTAGGCTCACAGAATCGGCACGTCCGCAGTAATGGCCGACATGTAATTCTGTGTCCACGTTCAGCTGGAAAACATGTGAAGGGGCCCCGACCACCCAACAGCGCAGGGACCTGCAGCGCGGCCTCATACAAGTGATGCGGTTACATTTAGGGGGGTTAATGGATCCGGGGCCCACAGATTACAAAGTGATGGCAGATCCTAGTGACTGGAATACTCCAGGAATAACGGCATTTGTTTTCCTACTATCCCTGACCATTCCTAGAGCCTCTGTTTGCTGTCAATGAATACAAACATTCACCGTTTGCATGCTAAAAATCCATTGTATCCCTCACAACTGAGGATTGTTACAGTTGTATCTTGTCCAGACAATGCTCTGTGAGCTCAGTGTTTGCTACAATGTGTCACACAAAGAACTGCTTGGACTAGATGGAAAGGTGACAGCATCAGCTCGTTCAGCATCTTACTTCTGATTATCTGACAGCAAGCAGAGATCCTGAAATTTTAGTAATTGAACAGAATTGATTAGAAAGCTACAGAACAGCGCATTGTACCATCATGTTATATCTGCATAAAACCGTAAGACCCCTTTATATTCCCAGGGGCAACACTGCTGAGGGCTGCGGTCAACACGAGCAAGGAGCCGAATAAAAGTACACGAGCCAAGACTGCACTCTAGAAATGCCTCCACCGGCGTCACCCGTGTGAGAATGACAGGAGAACACAAGAGACGGGGAAGGAGGAAAGGGACATGTCAGGGGGGCACACAGCAGATTGGTGTCAGCTCCCCCTGCTGCTCAGGTCAGGGAGTGACAACAGTCAGCACTATAGGGTGCTCAAGGGTGGAGAAGGAAAACACCCAATCACTGACAGGACGGGATAAATGGAGTTAATATCTGTGACTCTGAAGGATATATATATATATATAGTCTAGAGCAAGTGGAATTTCCTACATCTAATAGCTGCCCTTTTCTAATTGCTTTCCCATTATTAACCTTATTGTCCACCCTTGAAAAACACTTTTTTTCCATTTTATTAGGATCAAGAGCTCCATATATCATAAATTATAATGTTCAGGCAACCTGCAGTCACCACTAGAGGGAGCTCACTGCATACAGCCTGTACATTCAACTGAGTAATGAGTAATATA